>MPNV01002090.1:454713-538290 GCA_013376435.1 Cyclocybe cylindracea
GCAGGGTCCAATCAGAGACATGGCTTTCATGTCTTGGTGCTCAACACATGGCGACCGAGGGTTGGGGTCAGGATTTGAGCCACGTCCAAAGTGACAGCAGCGTTCAGTTGTTCCTCTGTGATTTCGTAGGTACAGGGTAATCAGATCCGTCGTCATCTGAGTCGTATCTCGCCCAGGCCCAAATTCTCGCAAACGTCATACTCGTTTCGGAAGAGTCTATCGAATCTGGGCTGAAGATAGTTGTGAAGATCTCGATCTTGTCCCTGCCTAGAAGCTCGCGCACGAGTCGACGTTGATATCGTAAGTCCATTCGAACACCTTCACCTTACGGGTAGGAGGACGCGCTCTCGGTTTGAGCCTCTGCTTGTATCAGCACTTCATTCTCCATAATGCCCTCGTTGCCTTCTCACGGCGTTGAAAAATTCCTGCCAGGTGACGTTTCTGACGTCCGTGGCTCGGAATCCTGGATCAGCGACGACGGAAGATGAGGCAGCAGCAACAGTCCCTTCAACACTGGCGTCAGCCGATGATATTACGGCCATCTGGTCAGTATGCTGGAGTGATCGTATTCCGATTGTCGCACTTCTTTCGAGATCGCGGTAGGTTCCGTTGTTGGCTGAAAACAAGGAAAGTCGCTGCTTCTCGCATCTTGGTGTGGTAAGGGCTATACAATGACAAATGCTGGCTCTTGGCGTATCCCCTCCCAAGGATACCAGACCGGAACACCAAAATGACACCACCATTCCACAGAGGCTGAGACCATGTATTGGAGTCAATGAAGGAAAACCCAGTCCGCGATGTGAAAGGCGAGAAGTCACAATGCACGAGGATCTAACAGCGTCCAGCCAGACCGGTTTCATTTCCATTCAAACAGAAGTTTCGTCCACTCTAAAATTGCAGAGTGGGGGTACTCTTCCACCTATTCTCTTCCGTCTGAGGACTCGGCCCCGGCCGTAACGAAAACATGCCCATCCCAGATAAATTGAGCACCAGTTCCGCAGCGCCTATTTCGAATGAATGCCGAGCATGCAGTTGGCAAGTTTTTGTTTGGAAGCTTCTTATACCCAAAGCGATACGGTAAGTACCGGCTTTTGATGAATTGGCCATCCTGAGTTGATGTCAAACAGGTAGCAAATAGCAACGATGCTCTAAATCTTCCTCCCAAACTCTCTCATTTTCGTTCAATGACACTCACACAGGGCGAGCTTTGTAGCTTCTTCAGGCCTCCTTTTTCACGGTGGTTAAACATTGAGGTTGCGTGGCCGCCAGGAATCACAAAAGCGGCCCGAAAAAGGCGGAGATCCTTGGGAATGAAGCTGTCATCCCCAATCGCAAACTTCCACCATCTCGGGGACTGGTAAGTCTTTGAACATTCCAGGGATGATTAATCTTATACTTCTAGGGAATCATTCTCGGCCCTCTTCCGTGGGGATGAAAGAATGTTCCTAAAATAAGAATTTCGCTTGTCTTGTGTCAATTGGGTGGGGAAGAGAAACGTCGCGAGAGCAATTCAGTTGGAAATAAATCCTTTCCGTTTAAGAATATACAACCCTCCCTCCTGCGAGCGAATTTAAAGTTTTTGTTTAAAGGTCAGACGAGGTATTTGTTTGCACAATATTCAAATAGTTTACCTTTGCATAGAAAGTCATCACCAGCAGCCAACGCCACTGTCTCGGTGGGACTCCTAACCTTCACTCGTTCGTTGGTTTTGGAAGGATTCCAGACACAAAAAATGCGCAAGGAGGTTTAAGGAATCGCAGAACAACGAGTTTAGTTGTACGGGAGGATTGTGTTTGGAAGATCCAGACCAACGCCGTAGAGTGTCGCACTGTTGACTTGGTTGACATATGTGAGTGGGGTCCTGTGTTGAAGTGAGGTCATGAGGTTGTATGTGTGACGTGATGTTCTGGTTCGGAGTAGGTCACAAGGAACGATGATGCGTAATCGCCTCTCTTCGGTGCTTTGTGAGTGTGTCGTATGACATTGGTGCTTAGGAGGGTTTCATGCGCTGGAATTTTCGGTGTCGGTCGTGGTGTACATTTGATGTTAGGAAGGTTGTTGCCGCTTATGGGTTGTTTTGTGTCGATTGGGTAATTCTGGTGAGGGGCTTGGGGGGGGCTCCGCAAGTTGAATGTGGTCTTTAGTACGACTGAGTCTGTTGGTACTGCATGGTTGTGTCATGTGTGTTGTCCTTGAGGACAGCAGTCTGGTATGCCGTTGGGGTGGATCGTAGCGGATGGGTATTCTAGGAGATGGGTTTGCTATCGTTAGGCATGGTTACGGCGGATTTTTGTGACTTGCAACATTTCTTGATTCTGGCTGGTGTCGGTCTTTCCGAACATAGTTCTTCACAGCCCAGGACGAGGGGCCCATCCTTCGTCTGATCAGGGGTTGGATGTACCGGCGGGTATCCATCTGCATCTTCCACAAATTCTTGTTAGGTTGTTAGTCTCTCTGCGTGGTACGGTTTTTTTTATTCTCTCTTTTTTGCCGTAGTGATCGCCGTGGTCCGGCGCCGTGGTTTCTGAATCAGAGATTTTCTGGGAACTTGAAGGAAGTTATCGATCCTCACCGTTCCTTCGGCTTCCGTGTTGCCTCCTCGGCCTAGAAGTTGTCCAGGAGCAATAAAATATCTCTCCGATTGAATAGCAGCTTAGCAGTGAGAACCTCCCGCCGAAGGCTTTCGGTCGTAAGGGTGTTGAGGGAAAGAGCAGGCTTCGCTGGCTTACTCGAGATCTCGGAAGCTTTCTAGATGACGTCATATTTTCCCACACCCAGTCGCTCTTTTTCCTCCAACGACATCGACATCGTCCACCAGCCTCTCCGCCTCGCTGATTTCCTTTTCTCCAGTCGAAATATAGAGCACCATGTCGTCGAAAGTACGCAACACGTTTGTCATTCTACGTGGTCTATTCTAATCCAGTTTCCCAACGTCACCAGCAACCTGCATGCCAGGCAGAAGGTACTGCAACGCAACCATGAGATTTCGAAAGCTAGGAAATACATTTATGCTAAAGGCTCGTTGGACAGCATGCGACCTTCAATCGTGTTTGAATAAAAACACGTACAAGCCTGAGAAGTGCGGCGGACAACTGCGGAACCTCTATGAATGCTGCCAGAGAATGTACGAAAAGACAGATGACCAGGGCGAGTCGACGGCGTGTCCTATACCAAGTGTTGTAAAGAGATGGCTTAAGAATCATCCGAGGACATAATATTTTATCTGAACGCGTTGGCAGGGTTTGTGTCCTTTCTAGCGTTGCATAATAGTTTCGTCGTTCATCTATTCTCCAGGGTCCAACAACCGCCTTCGACGAAAAATTGCGAGGCTGTCCTTTCCCAATGTTGCCGGGAGCAGCGCCGGCATTTCCTCGAGCTTCCAGGATGGAATTTATACGCAGCTCAGACTCTTCTTCTGGGAGACATGATCTGTCGCCTCAACAAGCCCGCCCACGCGAATAGCGGGCCATGTGAATGGTGGAATCTGGGCCATCGACTAGACACAACTGCGGAGAGTTTCCAAATCATGACCCTTGGTTAGAACGACGCCTCAATGGATCCAATTTTTCTACCGAAGCCTAAGTAGCGGACCCTGTGCCTTTCCACCGTTGCCCGTCATTCACGATACTAGTCGTTTGGTTATTCGTGATTCAGCAAAAAGCAAAATTTACACTGTCCAGGTAGGATAAACACCACTACTTAACCTAGTCCTCGAACTACAGTTGATGAGTATTCTGAGGCCCTGTGAGATAAACGGTTGGAAAAGCTCTTGGTGTCGAGAACGATCATTCTCAGCAATCCCGGAGACTTGCTCGAACTCCACCCCTCGCAAGGTCGGGGCTGGAGTGCTCATGCGGTGTTCGATAAACCGCAGGACCTGCCGAACGTGAACATTAGCGCATACTCCGAACTTCAAGACCTGGAGCTGGGGGCACAATCCTACTTCATCTTCTGTAGACATCAGAAGATCAAGAAGAGCTCTGAGGGGGTTGAGGAAAGGGATCGGCCAGGTCGAAGTCGAGGAGTTCACTAGTGTGAGGTGGGTGACAGACGGAGCAAGACGCAGGCAGTCTACTAGGTCTACCAGCGAGAGGGTGAATACATCGATTGCTAAATGTTCCACAGTTTGACCCCAGCGCTCGAGGATGATCAACAGCGGAGATCTCTCCCTGATTGAGAGCTGACCAATGTAGTGTAAGTTTCGCAGAGCGGGGACAGTTAGGCGGCGAATCAGCTCGCGACCGGACGCGCTTTTCTCCGAAAGCTTGAGTTTTTCGAGGAATGGAAGGACGACCTCCTGGTCCAGAGAGTGAAGCTCTTCGGCATTGTCGACAATGTTCAGAAAGACCGTCTTCAGATTATGGCATTGACTGAGCACCTTGTGCGCTTCGATTGAAGTGAGACCCTTGCGCCCACTTCCGCAGTGCAGAGTGAGATCCAGGTACGTGATGAGGCCCCAGTTGACCTGGGTTTCGACGATTGGTTGGCGGGTGCCGACGAGAGCGAGGGATCGGAGCTCTGGTGCGTTGAACAGACCCGCCTGAGTCCAGCGTGGCGACTGTGAGGTATTGTGGCCGAGGCACACGATCAGGGTGCGTAAGATGGGAAGATCGCTTGAGGAAAGCTGGAGGAGCCTCTCTTGCACGATGTCCCTCACGTTTGTCGGGGTGAATTGAATCGTCAGTTGAATAAAACGTGGCGAAAATGAGAGGACGGTATCCATATAGGCTTTCAGCGTCTCTTCTCGCCATTTGTCCGTCATCGCTCGCCCCTTGATGCTGAGGGATAACGAAACTTCAGCCGAACGCGACAGCCAGGCGCTGATGGCAGCTTTATCTCGCTTGAGGAGAATGGGACCATCCCGATAATCCCAGCCATCACCGAAAACGAGCACCAAGGTGCTCCACATGGTGGGTGTAGCGAAAAGAACAGCCCGCCACCGACTGCAGACGCGTCCCAGAAGGAGTGGAGGGTGTCGAATATTCATCTTCGAGGCCGAAGGGTGGGCGAGACACTGGATGAAAATCTCGCGTAAAATGTCGTCCGGTACACGGCGGATTGGAGATGTGAGCGCGGCGTGCTGTGCTATGTAGGTTTCTAGCTTGTCCTTTTCCTTTTCCAGCGCATCGAGGGCGACCTTGAGACGTTCTATATCCTCAGCCAGTTCTCCGAAACGTTGCCTAGGATGGAGGAGCAATTCTTGGATTTGGGAAATCTCGGTTGGGGAAGCAGCATAGTTTGTGCTCAACACATTTTGGAACGGAGATCTCTGGTGAAAGACGATATCCATAAGCATAAAATTCTGATTTAATGCATTTGACACACCTGGTACATTTCCAAGTTGCGAGACGGTAGCAGAACTTTCACAGGGGATGTAGGTTTTGCGTCACGCGTCACAACTGGTCTTTTACCATCGTCACACTGGCTCTTTGTCACGGGACTGCGTTTTTCCTGTGCACTGTTCCTACCCGTCTTCGACGGCGTCTGTGACCAGCCTTTCTGCGGCGTCTATCCTCCATTCGCGTGCTTAAAAGCAGCCGCTAAAAGTTAGTCACTTCTTAAGAGTAGGAGATTTCCTTAAATAATCCTTCTCTAAGCTCTTTTTTGGTATAACCTGTCAACTTTCAACCTCACCGGTCACCTCCCAGCTTCCACTGCCTTCCAGGATGGAATATATGCGTAGCTGGGCCTCTTCTCCTATTACATGCCGATTATCTCCATGCACTCAACTTCTAGACTACGAATCGACACAAATAGGCCGTTTTGGGTAGAATTTCAGGAATCTGTGCACGACATGAAGCAACTTTGAACTGCTGGGAACACCAGACGAGACTCTTCGTGATACCCACACCCCAAACTTCTCTCGAACAACTTGTGCACAGTGTGCTTTCTCATTGTCGCTGCCCTAGGCTCAAGGCGCTGCTCAGTGATGGTCAGTCTGATCTGCTACAGATTCTAATAATATTAGAATCTGTAGCAGATAATAAGAGAGCTGCATTTATCTGTCTAATGCGTCAGTGGGACTACAAATGGGTCTGTTAAGCCAGGAACTTCGTTCAGAGATGGCATTACATGTCCTATTTCTACTGGCAGCCATTCGGATCGACAGCGAAAGACATGACGTGAATATGGACACACAACTCCAATGGTTTTTCCTCGTCCCGCTCTTCGCTCGCTAACGAGTTCGTTCACGTTGGTCAGAAATGACGACATTCATATCCTGGGTAAGTGATCTATCCCAGGTCTTTGGACTTCCAGTTGTTAAATCGTTCTAGAAGCAGCTGGTAGACCTTCCGTCGTAAGAGCCCCCAGGTAAGATGAGTCATCTCGGGCGGCGATGCCGCCGCCTGTAAAACCACAGAAGAAGCAGCAGTGCGGACCTGCTCTCCCTCTCTCCTTGTCCTTCTTCCTTCCACCATTCACCTTTCGACATGAGTCTCCCCACTGTTACCCGTCAATATCAGCTTTCTCAGGTGAGCATCGAGAAAAGTGGCGTCGAGTACGCACCGTGACTCAAGGTTTCTCTCCTCCAGGTTGGATCGTATAACAACCTTGTTTTAGCAGATGGACAGGTGCCCTCGCCGAGAGCCTATGAAGTCCTTCTGAAGGTCCATGCCGTTTCCCTCCAAGTAAGCTCAGGACGCTATGATTTATTTGTGTTGGATCCTAAACTACCTTCGAGTTCCGCGATCTCCTCATCTCTAGAGGGTTCTATCCTCTTCCCGAGTCAGTAAAAAATCGAGGCTCAATGTGTAGTATTGCTCAACGTGGTATCACAGGTCGCTGCTCGGGAACCTAGTCCCATGCTCTGACATGGCCGGGGAGATCATCGCTGTTGGCGAAGACGTCAAAAACTGGAAAGTTGGCGACAGGGTCAGCCCAAACTTTTCGCCAGTGCATATCTATGGTGCCCCGACACCGATGACGCAACAAAGCACCTTTGGAGGGCAACTACCCGGTGTTCTGACTCAGTACAAAGTTGTCCCAGCCCAAGTGAGTCTTCCGTTGACTGCGAGTGTAGGGAAGCTAGTTGACTCATGGTTGCCCTTAGTCACTCGTGGCTATTCCCGACCATCTCTCGTACGAGGAGGCCTCTACCCTTCCGTGTGTATCTTCGGATTTTAGATCAGTTATCTTTCTCATGTTCAGCCAGTTGTGCGGCCACAACCGCGTACAACGCGTTAAATGGGCCCGTTCTTATCAAGGCAGGAGACTACGTCCTCGTTCTTGGGACTGGTGGAGTTTCAATGTCAGTGCTCAGGCTCGTCTGGTGATCTGTGCGGAGACTCATTCCACCTTACAATAGCTTTGCGTTGCAGTTTGCGGTAGCTGCGGGGGCGACAGTCATCGCGACATCTTCCTCGGATGACAAGTTAAAGACCGCTTTGAAACTCGGTGCCAAGCATGTCATCAACTATAAGACGACACCGCAGTGGGACGAGGAGGTCAAGAAGATCGTAAGTGGATCTACCTGAGTCCTCACCCGGTTCTTTCTATAAATATCTGTCATTTTCCTTAGACGAAAGGAGTCGGGGTTGATCACGTTATCGAGGTCTGCATTCTCAAGTGCCCACAAATAAACCTTGGCTGACGCTTGCATAGGTTGGTGGCCCAGGCACCGTGGCGAAGTCCGTCAACGCAGCTCGAGCAGGCAGTGGATACATCCACCTGATTGGTATTGTTTCTTTGGTGAGAAACAACGGCGGATGCCATGAAATGGACTCTTATCTACCATTTTACAGGACAAGAGCGATGCCGACATTGTGATCCCAACTATCATGAAGGGGGTCACACTGCGGGGAATCAACGTCGGCTCCGTGTCCCAGTCAGTTTATTGTTTGTTTGTGACTTGAATTGCTCCTCATCGGCGTTAAACAGGTTCGAACTCATGAATCGCCTCATTACTGCCAATCCTGAGGTTACAAGGCCTGTTGTGGACAAAGTGTTCTCCTTCGAGCAGGCTATCGAGGCGTACGCCCACCTCGATTCCCAGAAGCATATTGGAAAAGTTGTTATCAAGGTTGCTTGATTAGAAATTAGCACTATGTAGTATTCTGTGATAGAAGTAGTGTCCGGACACCTCATCAGTTGTATTTCAGATTCCTTTCACAAATCGTGATTATTTATTCCAAGCAGGCATCGGGCCGATCTTCCGAGTCGTGGGAGTAGTCGGACCCTCGGCCCAGAATATGGATTACGCCAGTCCTCACCTTACCTCTCATTGACAGTGGCGACGATGATTTTCTCATTTTAGAGGTAAGTGTACCTTACTTCGTCCATATAGACGTTGATTCGTAGTATCTGCCTGGTGGCTTCAGAGTGCCGCAGCTGCGTTGTGGTAAGTTTGCGATTTGCATCCCTTCCAGAGTCCAAAATGAAATTCTAATATATTCTTGCAGGCGTTGAGCAACGTGAAAGGCGTCAAGCATTACGAATACCACGGATACCATAAAAGGGACCTCAACGCAACTGTCCCAGACGCGCAAGCAGGCTCTACACTCCCCAAGAAGACTTCCATGACGCTGACTAGGAGGGCTGCCTCTGTCCTCGGCTACAGGGTCGTCCCAACGGTCATTCTGACTGTTATCACCTATTTCGCCCTCTTTCTTGCTTTTTCAGTCACAGACAGACTCCCAAACGTTCCAAGCCCGGATGCACAAGGCGGATTAGACTTGAAGGAGGCGTACGAGGATCTACGGCATGTGAGCTATTCTTCGGTGTCTCAGACCGCGCATATCCTCATAGTGTACAGATTGCTGCCCATCCTCATCCGTACAACTCTCATGCGAACGACCGTGTCCGCAAATACCTCCTCTCCCGACTGCAAACCATCACGCAGGGTTACCCTTACGTCCATGTCACCGACGACCTCACCAGCAATGGCTCATGGGCTGGCTCGCTTTACGGAGTCTACTTCGAAGGCAATAATCTCCTCGTGAAGATTGACGGCACAGATTCCTCCTCTTCTGGTTCTGCAACTGGTGGCGTCCTCTTTTCAGCGCATTATGACTCAGTTTCGACTGCACCAGGTGCTACAGACGACGGAATGGGCGTGGCAACACTCCTGCAGCTTGTGAAGTACTTCAGCAAGAACCGGACGCGAAGGACAGCCGTCTTCAATATTAACAACGGCGAGGAAGATTGGTTGAATGGCGCTCATGCGTACGTATTCAAGAGTGCATCCAACACCCTTCTTTACGTCTCCCTTTAGCTTCCTTGAGCATCCTTGGTCGAACTTAACCGAGGTCTTCCTTAATCTCGAGGGAGCTGCTGCAGGAGGGTAGGTGGGCACGCCCTTTTTATGAAAGCTATTCTAACCCACATTGTAGTCGTCCTATCCTCTTCCGGGCCACGTCAACGCCTGCAGTGCGTTCGTTCCACAACACCAAGCTCGTCCCACACCCACACGCGAACGTACTATCGTCAGATGCTTTCTCCAGAGGCCTCATTCGTTCTGGAACAGACTTTTCAGTCTACGTCGGCCCCGGTACCCGACCACCAATGGACGGCCTCGACCTTGCGTTCTACAAAGGGAGAAGCAGGTACCACACGAAGTACGACGCGGTTCAGCACACGCTGGGCGGTCAGAAGAGTCTGTGGAGTATGATGGAAGTTGCGAAAGGTGTTGGCATCGGATTGCTTGATGCCCCGTTACAAGAAAGCGAAACCGACACGAAGAAGAAAGGTCCAGCAGTGTACCTTGATCGTGAGCCACTCTCGCGTTATCTTACCTGTCGACGACTCATAGTTTTCGCGCCAAGTGTTTAAATCCGTTTTACTCGTCTTCCCACTCACGAAGCTGTTGACGTTCAACATCGTGGCTCTCGTAGTCGGGCCTCTCCTGTTGATCGCTCTCGCCGTGTATGAGCAGATTGTCCTACGGCAGACACTGCCCCGGGACGAAGACAGCTCCCGGGCACCGGTTGGACGACCTCTCGCCGGCTTGATTCATACCATCTGGACGCATGCAAAATTCTGGGTAGCGTTTGCGGTTGCATTCGGCCTGCTGCTCCTCGAGATATTGTTATACGTAGTCATCAACCCTTTCGTGCGTGTTCGTCTCATACACCCTTTCTTGAGGCTAACTGTGGTACAGGTTGTCTACTCCTACCCACACCTCATCCTTGTCTCCTTCCTTGCATTAGCCTACCTCGGCCTCACATTCACGCTTACCTTCCCTTCCTGCCTCCCTTTCTATCACCCTAAGATCGACAACCTATTCAAACCCCACCTGGAGCCTCCAGCGCAAGAACAAAAACGCACCATCTTCCTCCACCTGTACTTCTTCACCTGGGTACTTCTCGTCCTCGCTACGATCGGCATCACACACCTGGACCCTGGCCTCGGCAGTGGCTACCTCGTCAGCGCATGGAATGTGTGCGCGGGTGTTGGTGCCTCGCTTACAGTCGTCGAGGCTATCGTCCTCTCTGCGTTGCACAAATCAAGGCCTTATGCGGCTGGTCCAGCTGCAACTTATGAAGAGCTCGATGGCGAGCGCGCCCCTCGCCCCGCGACCTCTAATGGTTCAAGCCCGAGTGATGAGCGGACTCCGCTCTTGCGCCGTGTGGATGATGAGGTTCCTGGAGAGAGCTCCGACTCGCAGCTCGCTCGGAGAGATCTCTCGGAAGAAGAGGAGGAAGGCGGCGATGTCGGGACGTTGGCTACCTGGTGGTGGATTCCTCAGTTCTTGGTGTCGGTCCCGATTCCTGTTGCACTTCTCGGGCACGTAGCGGCGATACTCCTCGACGCGATGCCGCAGACATTGGCGGACGGTGCTTCGCCCTGGGGCGGTAAGTCTCATTTCAGTATTATATTGTTATTCGGACGCTAAAGCGACGATTATTATGCAGTATACCTCATGACTGCTCTACTTGGCCTTCTGCTTGTCCTCCCACTTTCTCCCTTCGCCTACAAGCTTAGACCGTATCGTCCGCTTACACTCCTCGTCTTCATCATCTTCTTGCTGTCGACTCTATATTCTTGGCTCGCCTTCCCATTCACATCCCAAGATCCGCTCAAACTGTACTTCCAGCAGCGCGTAGAGCTCTACCCCCAAGCCTTTGGAACCTCATTGGGCGCGCCTATTGTCTTCCGACCACGAATCACCACGGTTCTTTCCGGCCCAAAGAAGTACTTGCGTAGCAGCATCTTGCCGCACTTGCCCTCCGCTCATGGCGCCGACAAAGAGATCAAGTGCGATGACGACCCAGCGAAACGTGGGCTGGTGAAGTGCGAGTGGAACAGCGGAATCGAGAGGATGCCCGCTCCAGGCTCGCTGAGCTACGCTAACCTCCCAGAGACCAATCTTTCCCTTCCATGGGCTGATGGCGAGTTCATCAGGTTCGACGTGCAGCGAGCAAGCGAGACGTCGGCAAGGATTTACCTGCGAGGAAGGAACACCCGCTCCTGCAGGATCTACTTTGATAGCCAACCAATTCATCGGTACGATATCCTGGACTCTCATAACGAAGACGGCGTATCCCGTGCAGAGATCTATGTGTCCAGTGGGAAGGGTATGCAGCCTGGATACGAGGTACCTCCAACAGGCGTCACGGAGGTCAGGCTCTGGAGCAGGACGTGGGAGAAGGAGTTCGTGGTTGACGTCGATTGGGAAGGCCCCGCGTCAGATGAGACGGTAGCGGAGAAGAGCGCAGGCATGGAGGGGCGAGTGGCATGCGAATGGGTCGAATATGAAAGCGGTCTCATTGACAATGGATCTTTGGGTCCAGTGAACAATGCAGCTCGTGACGGGCCCAAGATACCTGCTCTGGAAGAGGTGCTCACGTTCTTGCCTGAATGGACGGTCGTTTCGAAAGCGACGGATGGGCTGGTTGAGGCGTGGGCTCCGTTTGTACTATGAGAGGTGCTGTGCTTATCTTTTTCGGACCTTGTGTAGTACCGTATGTCAAGATTAATTTATTGTTTTCGCCTTTGGCAGATGCCGGTGGCATTTCCTGTACCCTCAAGGCAACCGTGACAAACGAAAATTCTTAGCGATATGGTATATAACCCTCTTTTCGTAGCGCCATACATATTCCTTCCCTCGCACTCGCCGAATTCACTCAAACTCCTGGAAATATCCAAGGATGTGAGTCGTCGTACATTTCGCATCTCTTAATAATTTTCAGTCTCTATACCCTTGAATTAAGACATTCCTCTCTTGCTGCCTTGCAGGGACAACACGCGGACTCTCATGCCACCAGGGTGGCAAGCTCCAATCTTCCTTCCCCATGGAGGTCTCCTCTCAAAAGCAGAAATCTCGAGAAAAGTAGACGAGCTGTCTATTGGCCTGGCCGACATCAACCACCGAATTTATCAAGAAAGCCTCTCAATACAAAGACTCGTGGAGCAACGCGTCGAAATTTCGAAGGAGATCAAGAGGTTAGACTGCTGCTGTGCGCCTATCCGCGGTCTTCCCAACGAGGTCCTCTGCGAAATATTTTCCTTCTGCTTCCCGGAAGACCACGACTGCGTTATGAGCGTCGACGCTTTCCCGCTCGTTCTGGCTCGTGTCTGCAAAAGATGGAGAGAGCTTGTATTCGGCTACCCCCTCCTATGGACTAGTATTCACATACCGATGCTGCCTCCTCCTCACCGCTCCGACTCTCTTATGTATGAGAACAGTGATGAAAGCCAGCCTTTTTGTGAGGAGCTTGAACGAAAGGTCGAATCCCACTTGGCATTTGTTCGTCGATGGCTCTCTCGCTCCGGAAGCACCCATGCCCTTTCCACGACCCTTAGCTGCCCTCCGAGCGCGTGGTACGACGCGGACAAGTACGGCTTTATCCCACAGGCTTACTTGGAATTTATTTATGTCTACGGCGGGCGGTGGAGAGCTATTAAGGTACAGTCTGCTGACCACACGATGACTGATTTACTCGGTCGGCTGGCAACGCAAAGCTTCGTGAATCTCACCAAGTTGGAATTGGAGCTCGCAGCTCCTCAATTTCGACGATCCTCGAGCGATGCAAATTTGTCTTGGGGAGGAACAGCGAGCTTGCTCGCCAGGCCGGGAATACACGCGTTGTCCTTAAAGTGCGTCCTCAGGGGGATCTCCAGAACCAAGGTCTCGTGGGGGTCCTTGACTCGTCTTGTCTTGGCCGTTGGCGTCAGCAGAACCTGGCCTGGGCATTATATTCCCGACGGCGCGATTTCTGTTGGAGAAACCTACGTCATTCTTGCGCAGTCTGCGAACCTGGTCGAGTGCAAGCTGGTGTTGAGCGAAAAAGAGGGGAATGTGCAACCTCCCGGCGAAGATGATTGGAATCCGATCCTCCTCTACAACTTGGTATCACTTCAGGTTACCGATCTGGGCTCTAAAACCATCCCAAAGCTTCTCTCTTCAATTCGCGCCCCGTGTCTGGACAGGTTGGAGTACTACAATACCTTTCGGCGACCAGAACCAGGTGTCGTGGCCGCTCTCATAAAGAACCTGTGGGCAACCTCAACGCGACACCTTGCGTTGGACACGCGATATTTCGAGAAGAGCGACCTCAAGAAATGCCTTGCAGCTTTCAAGCACATCAAGTCCTTCGCGGACGAACCCACCACTTTTCGCTTTTCTCGTAGTCCAAAGTTCAGAAAGCCTCTAGCAACTGCCAACATTCTTCTCGCTCTCCTCTCACCGGACGAAAAAGGGGCGGTGAACTGTCCCCAACTGAGGACCATAATTATCAAAAATGGTAAAGACGTGACGGACATCAACGTTCTTAATTTCGTTAAGGACCGATTGACGTGCGGCCTGCAGTCTGAATACTCCAAGTGCAAGAAGCTTCGGCGCGTAGAGGCTGCACTAGGTCATACGAGTCCGACAGATGATGTCGTCGTATTGAAAGCGCGGGAGAGCCTCGAAACGCAACTTTGTTTGGAGTTGAAGTATGCACCGGAGAAGAAGCCCCCACCAAAGAATCCTTATTCGCCCTGGGCAGGAATTGCTAGGAATGGCTCTGAAGATACTTAATAGCCTTGATATTATACTCTATAATAATTGCTCGTGTAATTGTACATCAATTAATGTTGTTCGACATAAGTCTCTTAGAGTGCTAAATGCACCTTGAAATTCTTTCAGGCGGTTATGGACTTAGCTAAGCGCTCAAGCGCTCACCCAGTGGGGCGAACAAAATACATCAATGTGCCCACGCCACCTTTATTCACCTGTAGGTTTTTGTCCCCTTCGGGGTGACATACGAAAAAATTGGAACGATACAGAGAAGATTAGCATGGCCCCTGCACAAGGATGACACGCTTTCCCGGAGTGGTAGACCTACGGGTCTCAATATTTATTTTTTTCCCCTTCACCTTCGCTGGCAAGAATTCGAAGGAAAGCCCGGACAGTAAAGGGAAACAAGTTCTTCTCTTTTTGCACTAAGGGTTGGTAAATACAATTTATACTTGTAGAAGTATGCTGTGGTGTCACTAGCTATGTACATGAGCGGAGGGTATCCTTCCGGCGTCGGAATCCAATACGTAGACAAAACGAGGCATATAAGTACGACATTTGCAAGAAACTTGCCAATCAAGAAACCAGAGACCCAACGATTCAAATCCTGAGATCGCCCTTCCTCTCCTATCTAGATCAGCTTAAAAGCCTACTCGTCATCGTCATCATCATCCTCTGCAACACGACGCCCTACCTCCTTCGTGAATCGCACAAAGAGCTTCGAGTCCTTGTCGATCCCGCACAGCGCTATCGAATCGTTTGATGGGCACTCGAACTCGTGCGTCAGCACTATACCGTCGTCATCCGGGAGGGACATCAGCAGGAAGAGCCGGGCACTGTGGTGTATCAGGTTCATAGCGGGTGAAGATTGCGTGTCAGCCAGTTTGAGGACAAGAAGAAAGGAGAGAGGAAACAAGCAAGATGGAACGAAAAGAGCAGAATTGAGAACGGAGAACGAAAGACGTACTTCTGTTCATCGATGTCGAACGTCTTGCACGCTGCAGCGAGCACCTTTTTAACGACGTGCTTTCCCCGCGTCTTGAACTGTGCCGACTGGTTTGGCGCGGGGCCATTGATCGTGATCTCGAACCGGTCGTCGCTTTGTGCACTAGCACCGGCTTTCCGCGGGCTGGAGGTTTCCACTGGCGCAGCGTCAGCACACCAAGTTAACTCGCAGGCGAATATACTGACCAGCAGGAGTGGGCACCGCGTGCGATACCTTTTCTTTCTTGACTGGCTTAGGGAATTCTGAGGTTAAATGTCAATGTGCGCTACACAAACGTTTGAAGGCAGTATACACACCTGTGTTTGTCACGACCGGTGGTAACATGGAAGCCTTAAATTTCTTCTGTGGCTCGCCTTGGTTCGCCATCTCGTCAAGCTTGTCAAGGAGCCTCGAACCACCAGCCGCAGGTTTCAACGGTGCCTCCTCCTGGGCTCGGAGGAGCTCTTCCTCGTCTTCGTACTCTTCCTCAGGCAGCTCAGCATTGAAATACCCCTGCTGTTCTTCTGGCTCAGGTTTGTGTTTCTCCTTCAGCGGAGAATCAGCCACCTTCGGCTTGCTGTTGGACGGTCCAGCGACAGCTACATCCACTTGCACCTGCACAGACCCAACAAGCGGCGTCGCAGACGGGGTTGGAAGCAGATTATTACCTCCAGCTCTCATTGAGCCTGCTAAGAATGGCGATCAAAGGACCGCAATGTGACAAAGTGAAAATCCGAACGTACCATTTCCTGGCACAAGAACGTCCTCCTTTTCTTCCAGCACGACCGTTACTTCCCCGAGCACAGTATGCAGGTGTGGATATGCGCTAGGGTCGATCTCGACCTCCTCGCCTCTACACGCGTCGATTGCGGATGTGCGTAAGACTGGCACACGTGGCTGGGCGTCTTTGATCCCGAACGAGGCGCTCACGCGCTGGATGGTTTCCTGGGGAGTCAGAGAGTTTAGATAGATAAATAAGAAGAAGGTGGCACGTCGCCTACTTCATAACTTTCGGAGATCTGAATGAACTTTCTCTTTCCCCCGTAGTTAAAAACGGCGACTGGGACGTTGCCGTTGGAGGTGGTAAGAGGGTT
The DNA here is from genome assembly GCA_013376435.1 of Cyclocybe cylindracea. Classification (NCBI taxonomy): domain Eukaryota; kingdom Fungi; phylum Basidiomycota; class Agaricomycetes; order Agaricales; family Hemipholiotaceae; genus Cyclocybe; species Cyclocybe cylindracea. The sequence continues at coordinate 470,732 of MPNV01002090.1, forward strand.
GATGGTCGATGTGAAGTGCATGGTATCGCGTGTGCCAGTATTTTGCGAGGCAGTGGGACCTCTGCGCGCCAAGAACACGAAGAGTGTGAGTGAAAAGAGAGCGAAGTACAACAGACGCGTCGAACATCACGTCAACACGTGGCCCGAATTTCCCATCACACGATCACAAGGTAAAGGTCGGATCTTATCTAATCTTAAGATCTTCTCCTGAAGAAAAGGTTGAGAGGCAAAGAAGAGAGGTTCAAATATTGAAACTTTAGACTATCTGAGGTTATGCAAATAGCAAGTCAAACAGCAATCGAGAAAGAAATAGAGTACATCGCGTCATCTTTACATTTCATGTCCGACTTCACCTTCGTCTTCCCCCCTCCAAATTGGATCGACATTTGCACCTCAAGGCAAGCTTAACACCGTATGCATGAACTGATCGTAATTGATCTGGATCCAACCATCGCGGTCGGTATCGAGGCGCCCAAACGCCTCACTGAGCTGCTTGACGACGACACAAGCGCGCACGAAGCGGTCGAATGAGATTCCGGGAGCAGGGGCACCGCGACCAGCTGCTTGATTGGCTTTGACGTCTACCCCAAAGGGTAGTTTTATGAGTTCGATAGTTCGAAATAAATGGGAAGTGACAGTCACCGTATTTCTTCTGGAGAAGGTCGAGTAGCTGCGGGGAGAGGTTGTACCCGAATTGGGCAAGGGCATCGCGCAGCTCGGCGCCATCGATGGATCCAGAGCGATCGCGGTCGAAGTGCCTGAAGACGTTTTGCCAGTCCTACCCCCACTACGTCAGTCAATAGGCCGGTGATACCGCCGCCAAAATCCTAACCTTGATATACTTCCAAAGACCCGAAAACTATACGCGTGTCAGCGGGAATTCTGACGAGTACGAATGAGCCGTGTACGCACCTCATTGAATCCAATAGTACCACTCCGATCAGTATCCTACAACGAGTCACTTTCTTATAGGCTTCCTGTTAGACGTTTTGACATGAGACATACGAAAATCGTCATCAAGAGTTTGACGGTGTCAAGATCGAAAGCTAGTCGGTCAGTCGTGTGAGCGTCAACGAACTACCCACAAACTACAATACTCACGAGTCCAATCGCCATTGATTAGTGCGCGCTCTGAAAATTGCGACGTAAAGGTGACACCGGTCAGCTCCACGAACGTCACGCAAGATCAAGTTAGAACACACCAAGCTCAGACGCAGTAATCGCTCCAGATCGATCCGTGTCCACCGTCGAGAACCAGTTCCATAACCTGCGCGAGTGACTTGAGCAACACGAGGAGTCGAATAGTGAACGATAAGACGCACTGTGGATCAGCGCCGGCAGGGGGACCGCGGGCTCCTCCCGGAGGGGCGAAACCTCCACCGTATGCCTGTCAGTGTCGAAAAGAGTTCGATCCGTCAGCCACCGCTCATGAATCAGGGGAATAAGAGAATGAAGTGCCGCTTGAATCCAACGCCACAAAAATTGACGATATCCGGGCAGGCAGAACAGAAGAAAGTACAAGAAGGGACGTCCCGCGCGGAGAAAGAAAGAGGCAGACTCACCGGGCCACCGCCATAACCTCCAGGAGGGGGAGGAGCCCCATATCCACCGCCGGGCGGGGCACCATAACCTCCTCCACCGTATCCCTACGATACGCCAGCCGTCCGGTTAGCATTCGCCGTCTCGTTTGAGATCCTCCAACGCAGATTGCACTTACGCCGCCGTAGGACATATTAGCTTTTTGCTACCGAAGTTTAGAGCGGATTGAGAGAGTTGAGAGAGAAAAGACAAGACAAAAGCCTGGAAAAGCACACACCCGAACCAAGGTGATGGTGGATGGCTTTTAAGTCTCGGTACGCTGAGACCTGGGCACAGCTCCCCTAAATGGACAAGAACAGATGATGACGAGATAAGATGAGATTTTACACTGCTCACGTCAGTGGCTATGTCAGATAGCGCAGGTTCAATCCAGTGCGTCATCGCCACGACCACGCATAGCTGTGGCACTGCCAATGGAAGACGCTGGAAGGAACAGAAGCATTGCCGACGGAGTAAACGGGACCGGGTGATTATATACCACACTGCACAGTCCAGAGTCCAGGTGAAATGAAAGATTGGGTTGACGAAGTTGTAGACTCAAAATTTACGAGTGCTAGTAGAACGAAAATTCAGCGGAACTACAACAAGGTTCACAAGAACGACAGGTTCACCGGCACGTATTTATTTGTGGGGTCGCACGGACGCCGGCGATGAAAGGGATCAATGGGACATCGAATTCCCAAAGACATTGAGAAGGCAATTTTCCAGGTTTTGAATTTTTTTGGCATCACCCGCGGAGCGCGCTTACAATTTCTGGAGCACAAAGATGAGGAGGTGATAAAAAAACAACAACAAGGAGGCTGAAAGGATCCCCCCGCAGGAATCCGGGACAAAATTTCGTAATTGCTTCAGGAAAACGACATCCAAACTATCAAGCGTTCCCGACATGTCGAGAGACTCCCAAAAAGGTATTTCAAGGGTCCGGGAAGAGCTCCAAATCCAAGGAAGACCCTATGGGTGAAGACCATTCTACAGCTCTACCAACTGTTACTCTAGTGCGTAGTTGTCAAGACTGTAGAATATGGAAAAAAGTCTCCCGCAGAGTGGCTTGCAAAGTGCCCCTGGCCGATCGCTGGCGGAAACAATGAAAGCATAAGTCGTAACCGGTAACCCCTCATTGCACCTAATGGAGGCTCAGAAGCAGAGCCCCGTGGCCTGTACAATTTCCATTATTACATGCACTTCGGAGGTGTCGATTAGACGCCGAATGAAGGGCCCCGATCCGAGGGTTCGTCCGATACTGTTAGACGCCCGTGGTTGTCTAACGGTGGCTTCTAGACCGACTGCAGACAAATGTACACGTTCTGTTGAATTCCTGGATAACCATGCGATGCGATGCGACGAAAGCAATAGATACAGTAAAAACGCCTGCTTGACCACCTCATCTCGCCCATGCCCAATATCCCATCCACAGCAACCTGCACCGAACTCATGCCGACCTAAGCGCTGGCAATGACAACCGGCGGTAGCCCCGCCGGCTGTTTCTTCTTCCCATTTCCCAACCCAACACCAGTATTCGCCTTCTTCTTCTTTGGGGAAGCAGAGGCTGTCGCAGGTGGCTGCACTCCCGGGCCCATCGCAGGGAACACCATGGCTCCTGGCGCCATGCCGGGCGGGGCCATGCCTGGCATTGTCGGCGTACCCGGTGCACCAGGCCCAGGGATAGCCATAGGCACGCCTCCAGCACCCATTCCAGCAACAACGATGCCTGCGTCTCCAGCAGACTTGGCCGCAGCGGCCGCAGCAGCCTTCTTCTTCGTCGCGGTTGCTGACGCGCCGGGCTTGTTGATGACCCCGGTCGGAGTGATCTTCATCTGCGCCGGGTTCGGGCTGTCGTCTGGCAGGACCATGTCGGGCGGCGGGACCATCGAAATTGTGGGCAGCGATGCTGGCGCAGTGCTGCCACCGGCGTACCCAGGTGCGTTCGTCGGTGGCAAGCCTCCTGGACCAGGCGGGGGCGGTGGCAGAGGAAGAAGCGTCGGCCCAGGTAAGGGGGGAATCCCACCAAAGCCCATCCCCATGCCCATGGACGGTCCAGGGAGTGGTGCCATCCCACCGCCCACCGCAATCGGTTGTGTCGCCGCCATGCGAATCGCAAAGCGGTTTTGGTAGTACGGCTTGAGCAGCCCAATCTGGTCCTCGACGTCTGCGTAGGTAAAGGGCACGAACGGCGGCGGGGGCGGGTATGGTGGAGGCGGCTCGGTGGGCTTGTTGGCTTCGGTGGGCCGGTTCGCCGCTTTCTTCCCTTTGAGTAGACGCTTGGGGATTGAGAGCGAGGATAGCCCGAATTCAGCGGCAATCCCAAGCTCGCGAAGGCCGAAGTAGTCGTCGCCTGTGTAGTCGAGGAAGTCACCACCCCTGTGATTATAGTGAGGTCAGCTTTGTGTTTGATTCAGTGTTCGAAGAAAAGAACGCACAGAGCCAGAGCACCCGACTCTTCCTCCTCCTCTTCCTCGAACAACCCGGTCTCATCATCTCCTGCTTCACCAGCAGTTGTCTCGCGGTATGCGCCGACAAGCTTCTTCTCCAGCTCGCCCAACCTCGTTCCATATCTCTCAATATCATCAGAGATATACCGTTCGAGATCTTGGATCTTGGAGGTGCCGCTTTCGAATAGCGTATGCAGGATAATTTCCTACACAAAGAAAAAGGATCGTAAGCAAGCAAGCCAGAAAGACGCATCATCAAGACAGCAAACCTCAGGCGTCATCGTCTTCCCAAACTTGTCCGACAAGAACCGTATCGTCCGCCCCACATTCAACAGAAACTCGCCCGCAACATCTGACAGGACGTCCAGCGCACCTTTAGACGTGCCCTGAAATCCAACATGCTCCAGCACCTTCTCCGTCGCCCAGTGCATACAGTCGCTGGCATTGCGCTCTCCTATCTCTATACCACTTAGTCGTGTCCTGCCCTTGCCCTTTAGTTGACCCCGTCCTATTGACCACGGCGCTTCGTCGATCTTGTCATCTACGACATCGTCGTCCAGTCCCAGTCCCACGCCGAAACCCAGGCCCTGTTGCATTGGCGGTGGTAATCGACTCGTACTCGGGCCTGCACCACCAACCATCCCAGTACCGTACCCAGGCGCAGGCGTCTCGCCGTTCTCGTCCTCTTCCGGAGGCGCCGTCGCTGCATTCAGCGCCGCGAACTTCGCATGTGTGTGCCGCACTCTCCGCATCGTCTTGATGTTCGCATTCATCATCACCAGGAGAGACTTTGGGTTCGATGGCGGCTCCTCCTTTACTCGCTTGGGCGGCTTAGTACGTTTGGTCTTCCGCATATGTGAGGTGCTGCACGAGGGGCCGAATGGGATACCAGGAAGACCGTTGGCGAGGAGGGCGTCAGACTGCACAGCGCCCCACCATAACTGCGAGACGTCGTTTCGCTCGTCGGGGATGGGTGTGGGATAGGGAACCGTATAGCGAGCGCGCTTGCGCGGGCGGTGGTTAGTCCCATTTCTGGAAAAGAGGTCAAGAAAGAACAATAGGAGAAGAATAATAGCACGCACGATTTGCGCTTGTCCCCCGCTGCCTGCCCGTCGACCGCCATAGAATCATCTGCCGGTGTCTCTGAATCGCTCTCGTACTCCACCGTGATTGCCATATCGCGCAGAGCACTTGCAAGGGTGTCCGGTGGCTGAAAGGAACCAGTCTGGGCGTCAAGGTCACGAAAAGTAGCCATTCCTTCAGGAGTTCGGATGATAGCAGTTGAGTCTTGGAAGGATGTCCCATGTCGAAGACGGCTACCAATGGTATACGAATGCTTGGCCAATGAAGAGGTAGGTGTCGAGGGTTGAGGGAGAGAGGGAGAGCGGGTATGGGACGAACGGCCGTTCATGTGCCCGTTGGTGCCGTTTATCTTCACTCGAGCGACGCCTGTAGGCGAAGGCAGGTCGGAGGGTATGGCAGGGTCCCACCTCTCCTTGCGATCGGTGATATGCATCAATAGCCTCTCAGCTTTGACCCTCAGCCTGTTAGCACATTGTCGGAGCGGGTGGTTCTGGGAAGGTGTGAGCGCGAACGAACGCCACAATAGGTCTATTGTTGTACCTCGGAGGCGTTGTATGTGTAGCAATTCGACCAAATGAGGTCGAGGTCGTCCTTGAACTCGCGCTTCGACTTGTACTGCTTCTGCTTGACTTTCTTGAGCATGGTCTGAAAGTCCATAGCGTTTGAGATGACTACGTCGCGTCAGTACGGTATTCCAAAGGACCACAACCTTCACGCACCATCATAGTAGTCCGGCACCTCCGCCCTCGATACAGGTTTGAGAAACGCCTCCGCATCCCGATTGTCCTAGTTCCGAAATAGCATTAGACGCGTCCCAGGCGTACGCGACATGACATACGATCGTGATGGTCTTCAAATCGACCAGGAGACCCTCCAGCGAGTCGTAGAACGGGTCCGCGAGCTTGGTGTCATAGCTCTGACGCTGGAAGAGCAAGTTAGGCGCCGATTCCGGGTCAAAGCAGTTCCACGCACCCGGGCCTCCTTCACGGATGTCAGCAGCAGACGGAGGTCGGCCGCTGGCTTGACCTGGCTCTCAGTGAGAGTCCTCAAGAGGTTCTGTGAAAGATGCAGTCAGTTCTAGGCTGGATGCGCGCACAGGCCACTCACGTTCATCCTCCAAGGCCACGACGATGACGGTGGTTGCAATAGATGTAACACTTCAAACTCCGATGCCGCGAGTCCCAATCCAGAACAAACAAACGGAGTCGGCCCGGACTGTCGCTTGCCGCCGGACGAGAAACTCAAAGATTTATACATGCATGTGGGCCTAATGTTAGGCTTAACATGTGTCTGACTACTCCCACCCCTCATGCATCATGTACCATCGATGTTCATGCGTGCGAGTGAGAGAGAAGGAATTCTCATCCGATTTCGGATAGATTCTATCGCTGAGTCCTTCGGGCCTCTGGCGACTTCGGAGGATGAGTGCAATATTTCAGTTAAAAATCAAACACCGAAGACAATAGTAAAATGCTATTCACGATGAAGACAGAATTTAGAAAATGAACGAGGACCAATAATGGCACCTGGCCTAGAACAGAGCTACTTTCATGAACTTGTACCGAACTACGCGACAGCCATATCATTGTACTCCTTGATTTCCTCCCCAAACATCTCCTCGATCATGTCCTTTGCTGCTTTACCCAATGTAATTCTGACATTGTAATTGGGACCGATGTAGGATGAGCAAGAGCTGCACGAGATGCTGAATGAATAGAAGGGGCTCCCTGTACAGCATTTACCGTGCTGTATCGTCCTGAGCATGACCAGACGATCAGTGGTTCCCGAGGCAGAACCAGGGCCAGGGAAGGTCAATTCTGCGTCCGAAGGCACAGCTTGCCCACAATTGTAGCAGCTGTGGTTGCAGTTTATTAGGCTCGATTGCGACGAACAATTGGCGCACTTGATGTCATCTCGTTTGAAAGAAAGGGTATTTGGGGAACTTCGAGAAAGACTCGACTTGTCCCTGACCCAGAGTATTCGAGCGGCAGTCTCCCACCCGAGTGCAGTGAGGTCCTCGAGTTCTGGCGTGGGGACACCGTTGACCAGGCTGGTGACTCCTTCATCCAGCCATGCGGCGACTTTATGTGCCCTTGCTAGAAGGATCTTTTCCATCGGCAATAAGGCTACTTGAGTCGACAACCTGTGAATGGCGTACGTCCGGATCTGATGAACCAGTATTGGGGTTAGTCGATGCCAGAGCAATGGTAGAAACCACATTTCGGCTATGGCGCACCTTTTTCATGTTCCAGATCGTCGACAATTTCAGCACGCTCACCCACTCCTCCTTCCCCAAGGACAATTCGAAGTTCGTACCGGAAATTAGAGATCCGGCCCTATGAGAAATCCACAGGTAAGAAAGAGCAAGTTACATGAAGGCAATAGAGAATAAAACCGTACGTGGGATACATCACTTTCAATAGGCAAGCAAACTCGCCCTTCTTATATCCTTCAAGTACGATGGGACGTTCTCTGTCCCGACCTTCCACCGCGCTGGCGGGACCAGAAGGCAGAAGAAACATGTCTGCAAAGACTTCAGAGGATTGTACAAATTCGCATCGAGGGACACAGAAGAGTTTGTCTTCAACCTGGAGGTAGTTCGATGAAAGAATGCAGATGGTAATCGATAAGCGCCCGTGATGGCGACGAACCTTGATAAAAATGTTATCCCAGTAGAACTCGCTGCTAGTCGTGTCTTCGGCCATAGATTCGAGAATTTGAAACTCAAGCTAATGGTGAGGGAGACAATGAGAGGGAGTCGAGAACTGTGATAGGGAGTTGATGAGAAGAAGGATTAGACACGACCCACTATCGATGACAGTGTGCTTTATATACACACTGACGAGATTCGTCACGCGGCGTTCCATTTCCCACCTCCAAGTTCGCGCATCACTGATCGAAGGAAGTTCACGGGATTTGGCTTCAGGGTTCGCGCGGGGGTTTGGCTGCTCGCCCAGGGCTCCCTCTGAGCTGACGGCGGTGCAGGGAGGAGTCTTCCCCTCCCTCCTCATCCTCCGGGTGGTCACGAGTTTTCCAAAAGAACGGTATGCCGCATTTTAAGTATATCTACGGGTATAGATGCCTGTGTTATCATGGAGATCCTCTACTCTACATTTGCATTTTATTCAGAGTCGTCAGTTGGTATCACCGAGGAACAAGAGTGTACAACACTTCCCAATACGTAGAGTCGTTGATTTACGACGAGTGCTATTTTTAAAGCATCGGAAAGGAAGATAGTCGGATGGTCATAACGTGGCCAGAATACAGGACCTAAATATGACATTCTAACGTATATAGTAGTTGTGGCGGCCAAGCAGCTCTACCGATCTGACAATCAAACTGACTCCTGAGATGGCCTACGCACATGGCTGTCTACCGCCCTCAGAAATGGGTGTAATAGATATCTGACTCACCCCATCCCAAACTCTATGCGCATGACGAAGCCCTGTGAGATGAACGGCTTGAGCTCTGCTTTAACGGGAAGGCTGATTTCAGATACTCTTTCTAAGCCGACCTGTCGTAGAGCTAGGAAACACACTCTCATTTTGCCCTCGATAAATTTTATCGCGGTGTCCACGTTGATAGGTGGTGGACCTATAGGCTTGAAACTCAGGTACGGGAAAAGGGGAAATCTGTTACATCGGGCTCTGGCGGTGGACCTTTAGATTTGAGATACAGGTACTGAGGTCGTCCTTATGACCGATGGAAATATGCCATCGTCCATGCAGCGGTTACATACGCGTCCAAGTAGGAGTGGCGGGCGCGAGCGGCTCATTACCAGAGTCGTGATTTCGACCTTATCTTTCCCTATTAATACATGAAAACGTATCGCGCAGCTTTCTGGTCTGTCATTGTGCGCTGTCTGCACGGGTCTTCAAAAAATACTCTGAATACGGTCGAACGTCCATGCCCATCTAGGAAAAAGAAGTGTCAGTTGCACGGTCTTGTAGCCTCAACGGAAAGAAATACCTTGGTGTAGATTTTCTGCAGCCATGCCGCTTCAACGACAGAGTCCTCCTTCGAATACCATGTCCTTGGCTCCTTGGAAAGCACTCGATCCCGGAACGCCGTTAGCTGATGATGAAACGTTGTCCACCATTCCTCGCCTCTACTTGGCTCGTCTCCGTCAGTGAATCGGAACGCCTTCTCGGTACGACTGTGTCCGCCAGTCTCTTTAACTGTGATTGAGTGGAAAAGGCTAGGCACCATAAAGTTGCTCATCTTGATCGTTCCGCGCTCGCATTCGATGTGGACGCTGAAGTCGAAGTTCGGGATGAAGCCGAGAGTGAACGGAGTGTTGATGTTGCATGTTATGTCTGCCGTTATTCCGTTCGCGAATGAAAGCGTGCTCGTGACGAGAGTATCGAGATTCTCGACACCAGGCCATGTAGCTTCGCAGGAAGCGGATTCGACGGAAATAGGGTCAGAGGACGTCAGAAAGCGCAAGATTTCAAGATCATAGCCTAGAGGGTGGGGTCAACTACTATACAGGCATTCGAGAAGAACCGCGCACATCCGATGTCCATAATACTCCCTTTTCCCAAGTCGAAATCGCCATCCGAGTACTTGACCGTTCCCTTGGGTAAAAGCAATTTTACGGATATCTTCTTGATTGCGCCATGTTCGCCACTCGTTAAGATGGATTTGACACGCTGGATGGCCGGGTGAAACCTGCCCAGCTTACAGAGTCAGTGGTGACTGAGCGACGGCTACAAGCTTTACATACCGTATATGCATAGCCTCCAGGAGGACAAGGCCTTTCCCTTCTGCCAGTTCATGCATCCTCAGGGCCTCTTCGGAAGTATTGGCAATAGGCTTTTCGACCAGGACGTGTTTCCCAGCGAGGAGAGCCTTTATCGTCCACTCGTAGTGCAGGGTGTTCGGAAGCTGCTGGAATAAGAAAACTGTAGGGTGGAAGAAGACCAAAAACTCACAGGAATATACACGGCATCAATATCTGGATCGTCTACCAAGTCTAAAAATGCGATCAGGCAAACTCAAAAAATTACGAAGAAAAATGACTACTGGACGTACTTTGATACCCTTCAGGACCTGAATGCACCTTCCTAATCCCATGCTTCTTCGCAAACGCCTCAACTTTCTCCTTGCCCCTTCCCCCAATCGCGACTACTTCAATGTCCGGAAGACTGTGCGCGGGCTGTATTAGAGCTTGGACGCAAATGTCCGCTGTAGAAAGTATGCCGAATCTCAGAGGCTCAACCCCTGGCGTCGGTGGCGCATTTGGTGGGTTCATCGTCTAGAGCACATGAAAGGTTGAGAACCTGATCGAGGGATTGATGGCTGAAGCGCTGACGCACCATGAACATTCGTTTGAGGAAGCCGGCCATGTTGACGAGGGGGTTTGGGTCTCGTTGCGACGCTTATTTGTTGGGTCTTTATACGTCCGCAATAAAGTGAATGCTGCTGGCCATCTTCGAGACGCTTGCAGGGTCCACCGTTAGAATTTCACTCCGGAAGGGAACTATATCATTCCTCAACAGACCGTCTTGGCCGAGTATGAATGGACCTGACAAACCAAACACACCTCAGGGCATTGAAAGCTATTGAAAGACAGATTTGCGAGGGTAAGTAATCAGTGTCGGCAGCATACGTAGTTTGTCGGCCACGGCAACACGAGAAGAAAGTGCCTTTTCGGGATGATCAACGGGCAAATGACAAACACGTTTGATGTCGACGAATGCGACCGGCATCGAGCATCCCAGCAACTGACAATGAAGGTAAAATAATTATATTCCAGGAAATCAAAGAACATACTAGAGAGGAAAGAAAACAGAATAAGTACACCTTCAAACTGAGCAATGGATCTAACGCTGGTGGACCCACGATGCGAGAAAGAAGAGAATAATTAGGAGTGCAGCAGAATCATCAACTCAGTCAACAATTCGACTATGAAGGTCGAGAAACGCATTCCTGGAAATTGAAACGACGTTAGTAAACGAGATCTTGTAGGTAGGTATGGTACGGATATGTAGCGGTAGCGGTATAGGGGTCGTGTATGTGTGGGTGGATCGGAGGAAATCTGATGAAAGGATGAGAGGTTCGTAACGTATTGCACAATGAGGAGGATGGAGAGGATGGATGGAGGGGAATGGGGGTGAATGGGGGATTGCAATTGGTTTCAGATTTGAGAGATTGAAGGAGTACGTCCATTTGATGGAAGATTTTTGAATAAGGATAAGGAGAATGAAAAGAGACGAGACGAGATGGAGAGAGACAAAAAGACAGAGGTAGAGACATGAGGAAGGAAAAGACAAATCGATAGACGTTTGGACGTGTTGGGCATCATGAATTCAAAACATTTTACTAAGACGAAGGGACAAAACTGGGAGAGAGACAGGAGAGAGCATATACCGTACATTCCGAGGAAGACAACATGTAAGAGACGGGAAGGTTTAGGTGCCTGTTCCGGAAAGCCGCGCCGGATGGCGATCGAGTAGACGTTGACGACTATTGGTAGGCTTGTGAGAGGGGAGACGAGGTCGGCATGAGCATAGGCGTAATATTAGGGACGTGGGGTTAAATGTGAGACAGTGAAGCGGCGTTTAGGGCATTGCGTAGATGGGATGGTCATATTGCTGGAGATCTAGGTAGGAGGAGGGCTAACAGTCGACGCGAAAAGAACTGAGGAATTGAGATTTGACGACGCTGATGGGACAAAGCATGTTCAACAGTTGTCCAAAACGGCAATCATCGAATTAGCCTGCCATAATCGAGCTTGCTCTCCCGTTCGCGTTCGTTCTTCTCCTTCTTGGGGAAGGCGTTCCAGAACCGTAGCGTCTCGTCACCAGCACCTGTGACGATGGTCTCCCCGTCCGGGCTCATCGCAAGGTACAACACGCGGTTGGTGTGCCCCGTTAACGAAGCGACCATGTTGAGGGTGGGGTAACGCCAGATACAGATCTGGTTTTGAGCGGTGGTAGAGGAAAAGCCGTGTGTCGAGACGAGCTCGTGGGAGGTAAGGGACCAGATGAGGTTGCAAACCTAGTGAGAAGACACATCAGACAAGGAGAGAACGAGTCAGGAAGAAAGAAACGCACCTGGCTACCCGTGTCCAGCTCGTGCAGCATCGTCCCGTTCTGCACATTCCAGAACCGTATGTGCTTGTCCTGCGTGCCACCGCCCGTCGCAAGCACTCCAGGAATATGTGGATCCCAAGCAAGAGCCTTCACCGCGGCGGTATGCTCATGGAACTTCCATAGTGGTAGGTCGGCAGGTCCATCCTCACCTGGCACCCCCGACGAGCTCCCAACACCAGGACGCCTCGAGCCCCGAAGGTCCCAAATACAGACCTTGTTGTCGTTACCGCCACTGGCGAGTGTGGCTCCGTCCGAGGGTCCGTTCTGTCCACTCCATTTCAGCCCACACACCTCCTGCCGATGGCCCGTACAACGCTTAAACGGCCGTGTCGTTGGCTCTCGAACATCGCGGTGGTGCACCTGTCGGTCTCGTGAGCCCGATGACAAGACATGTGTGTTCCAGGCGAGGGCCCCGATTCGTTGAGTGTGTGCTTGTTGATACGTGCGCTGCAGTGTGAGTGTTGTGGCGTCGTAGATGTGCAGGCGTCCGGCTACTGTGCCAACAGCCAACGTTGTCCCTTTCTGAACCCAGGACACGGACGAGATGGTGTCGTTGGATGGGGCGAGGTCGCATAGCTTTGACACTGCGGCGTTGTGTGCTGTCCAGAGGTATACACATGATCCGAGGCCAACCCCAAGCACATTTGTGCTCGACCAGTCGACGAGGTTGAGATAAAAGTCGTCCGCAAGCTCAGGGGCATCAAGGACCCTGTATGGTGTCTTGCACACACTGCGGGGTAGTCTTCGTGGGGACTCCAGGAGTTGCCGGCTCTCAGCCCGTACTGGGCTCATCGAATACGCCTCATCGGTTGGGGTGTCCAAGCGGCGGGTTGGAGTGTTGGGGTTGGAGCGTGATGGGGAGCCGAAGGTGAACAGACGCTTCCGAGTTGGTGTCGACGGCGGCGCACCAGAGGTAGAGGCAATGGGGCGTGTCGGAGATGAGGGTCTGTGTGGGGATGGTGGTGTGACTTCGGTGTGCAGGATCGAGTTGAAAATTGCATTCGCTTGCTCTGGAGAAATGAGTCAGCAATGTCTCATATGAGATTAGACCACGACTCACCCTTTTGCGCGTCTGATTCGGTCGGTATGATTCTGCTCTTCGATGGCGTCGACGGCCCACCGTCGTCCATGAGATGATAAGACGTGCGCATGTCACCCGTGTCCTTCGAAGGGACAAACCTGTCCCCATACTCCTTCGGCCGCATTCGGCTGCTACTGGCGCCTTGGATGGGTGATGGTGGGCCGCCACTGCTGTCAGCAGTGCTCGAGCGGGAATCCAACGCTGGTGTCGACGAGACGCCGAAGATAGGGTTAACGCGAGATCTCCTGGGTGTCTCCTCCTCCTCTCCCTCACGATGGGAGGCGCGCAGACGCTTTGCGAACGGCGAGTTCTTCAGGCCCGACATGGTGCTGTGGCTGCTGAAAAAGTTGGTTGGAACGACGCTCCTGCACTCAGCGGGCTTCTGGACGTTCAGGCTGCGTAATAGATGTCGTCAAAGGAATATGGAGCGCCTTTCAGGCAATAAATAGCATGTAGAAAGGGGAGAAAGGCCCGAGCAGCGGAATCGTGGTGGTGGTAAGGGGGAGAGTGGTGAATCACCGAGACGCGACGCGATCCTTCCTTTCGCGGTCCAACTTCCCACGGTTGTTTAACGCCACCGCGTGATCACCCTGCCACCCTTCACATCATCACAACAATGGCGGCGCTAGGCGAATTACCCGTTGCTTACAAGAACAAAGGGATGTAGGAAAGCCTTCTCAAAGGTTGCAACATCAGCTGAGCGGTGCAGTAAATTCGCCCTTCGAAAGTTCCAGAACTTGCCAGATGAAGGCGACAATGGTTTCCATATTCGGCAGCCAGCGCCTTCCATCTCGAGCGAAGGCAAGTGCAAGTGGCAAGAGCACATTTTCGGGGAACTTGATCATCAATCTGGTAAGGTTGAGCGAGCCATGCATGACTCGCCAGTGGCCACTCGAGCCACAGAAACTTGAAGTCTCCTGAAGTGGAAGATGGTCCATTAGCTATTGAAGTGCATGCTTCATGGTGTCGACAATCTCTGGCCCCCATCTCTGCGTACGTACAATCCTCCACGGTACTTCATCATCTCGACGAGGTGATAAACGTTGCCATTACCATCAGGATACAATTCGCATGACCGCCCATACGCGACGCCGTCATTACGGCTTTAATCTTCGCCTAAGCGGAAAAGGTCCGATGCCGAATACTCGAATACCAGCCTCGAAAGTCGTTAAAGGTGTCTGAACGACCGGAGTGAGTATGTTTCAGTGACATGAAGGATTGGTCATCAGCTGCTCTAGCTCCGGCGGCATCTCAAACCCAAACGTTATGGACAACACCAGCATCCTATCCCTATACACGTCGTGCATTCTCGCTAGCTTGTAAAGCTCGTTGTCACGGGCCTTGCTGAGCCGGCCAGCGCTCCTCTCGCATTCGAGCACCTCCACGACATTGCCGAGTAACGAGACGCACTTCGCGTACGCATCCATCGCGGCGGCATAGTCCTGCCCTCTTTTGTCGATTCTGACAGCTTCTTTCGCCCAGCGGAGGGCAGTATTGAGGTCTTTTGCAACTGCGTGGTATGCCATAGGAAAAGAGTTGAAACTTGATAACAAGACGGGTGAAGTGGCGTCTGCCCAATCAGATCTTCAGAGTACATCGTTCAACCCATCTGTCGTCCTGGAGAGGGAGGGAGCCGTGGACGTACCTTTCGTTCAGAGAAGGGGAGCATCAAGAGCGTTCCAGACGCCACCGATGCTCTTTTATATCCCGGCAGCGTTTAGGTAATGGGCGGTGCCACTTGCGCAACACGAGTTGGGTGTCAAATCGTGAGATGCCACCAATGGCCCACTGCATCCGGATGTCAATGAAACTCCCCAGGATACGCCCATCTCGGCGGTGATTGCCCGTCCAGTAGAGTGCCCACTTCCCAGAATCGGGAAATCTCCCATAATAAGTCCAGGTTCCTGTGTGCGCTAAACGCCTAGTTGCTCGGCTACGCGCCGTCCTTTACCGTGTGCTCTCCTTTCAAGCGATTAGATATGCGCCATAGAGGCCATACAGGAGCGTTTTCAGCAGCTTTCCGGCTTGAATGCAAAACTTAGGCCACATCTTGGCAAGTGCCAAGGATGCTCAGGTCGTTCCGATAATTGTGGCCGTCCAATCAGCCTCTTCCTGCGAACTTCGAAGCGAAGATCTCTTCAAAGCGCCCCCAGTTCCACGACAGGCCACACTTGGGCCACACGACAGGGGTCGCCGTTCGGCGCAGGCGCTTGCGTTTGTCGAGGACGTTCGCTCGTTGTCCATGTCAACTGAATACCGAAACAAATTCGAACGAAGGGTGCCATCTTCCCAACATGTAGTGAGCCAATTGTTCATCTGAACACGAAGCAGCCTCCGACCCTTGTAACGACGGAGTTCGAACAAATGAACGTTCATCCGAGGGGTGATAGATGGGACAGGAATACAAATCATAGACCAATCTGCCAGTACGTGGGTATCACTGTCACTTCGAACTGAGAGATCGACCGTCTAATCAGTTTACGAGTTTACATAGATGATGGTCGGGGGAAGATTGGTTCTTGGTCGTCGTGGATGCAGGCTAGTTAAGATGCAGCTTCGAGAGTAACCAAATCCAAAGATGCGTTATACTTCTCCAGATACAGGATAATATTAGATTTGGAACTTGGGGACATGGCCATGAACCCAACAACATATCAGAGCTAGAAGTGTTGCCAGATGACAACCAGAGCTAGGAAGTGCACCTCAAGCTGATGGGCTGTTACAGTCCCCCTGTATCTGATAGACTAACTGTTGACTTCGCTACAGCCAGAACTATAGTCACAAAAACGTTAGAAAAGCGTCGAAAGATGCTTTTAGACTGATCTTCGTCTACAACCAGGATTAGGGGCAGATGTTACGGAAGGTTGTTTATTGAGCACCGGAATAGGAATCAAGAGCCAGAAGTTTGAGATGAGAGATAATGTTTGCCGTAGTGGGAATCGGGGTGCTAGCAAGAAAGATTGAGACAAAAAGCATCAAAAAGCATGAGACAAAAAGCAAACTGAGTGAGCTCTTGCACTATGCTCCGGTCTCCGCCGCGATCGGAATTGGTAACTAAAATCGTGCCGATTTCCCGAAATTGTCCACTTTGATGGTCAATCTGAAGAGAGTGCCTTCGCTGTTAACTTTCAATCATTGCGAAGATAAACATAAAAACCTTGTTTCTTCTCTTCAGCGGGTAATCTTAATTCGCGGCGCAGACCCAGTGGAAAAATGCAAATATGTATGTAGAGTACAACAAGCAGAGAAACGGAGGAAAACCACCGATAAATGTCGGCCTGTCGTTGCTTCCCTGAAACACGGAACGGACATTATTGGCCGACAAGGATGTCAAAAGGACAGTTGTGAAACGCTGTTGCCATCCAAGAACCGATGCGAATCGGACGGAACGAATAGGTACTTATTAGAGGTATTGTTTCTCTTTAATAGCGTAAGACGTCCCCGAAAAGCGAAAGTGTAAGAAGAGGTCTGCGTTCGTGTAATATGAGGACCCGGTCACGGCTCGGGCGCTTGAGATGGCTCGAAGGGGTCTACATCGGCTGGAATCCAGGACTGTGCGACGATGGGCTCGGTGGGGAAGGGATAGAATGTCGTCGCGATTTCCTCGCCTTGGGGTTCTTGACGCGAAATCAACGGGCATGAGCTAAAAGCTAAAAAGTTCCTTTAACGAAGATGGAGGTAGCTAACCGTTGAACCCTGCCTCCGGGCACTCCCAGCCGGCCACGATTATTGGGTCAGGAGGAAATGGATAGTACGACGTTTCTCTGACACCGTATAAGTCATGTGAGGAAGCACTGAAGAAATCAAGCTATTAATTCTTGGTGCAGATCACAAGGCTCATATCGGACTCACCTTGTTGCCCCTACGCAAGCCGCGCAAAGAACGTAAAAGGTAGCAAACGAGGCGGCTGGGTACATCCTCGAATCGTGGGATCTGGATGCCTTTCAGCGAAGTAATACCAGAGGACCTGCTCTGTGGGTGGGGACGGCTGTAAAATAGACGATAGAAGTGGCGGCCAATCTTTAAATACTTACCGCTTATCCGTGATCTCTATCTCGAAAAAGGTCCCTGCAGACAGACGGCGTGAGATGCCCTTGCATCGTACCTTCGAGGCACCGATATTAAGGTAGGTGCTCCTTTCGTAGCAGAGGTTGTTGATCCATGTGCCTCCCGTGTGCGGATGTGATCGTTCGACGGCGTATAGCAGCCTTGCCAAGGAGGGAAGTCAGGGAGAGTGCTTTTGGGGCTGTTAGCCTCCAAACGCCGGGTCGTATTTCACCAGTCGAACTATCCGCGATATTAATTACTTGAAGAACACGAATGAATCCGAACAGTAATGCCTTCACGCAGAGACGGCCCTCGACACGTTCTACTGGCTCGTGTCCTGGCTTTGGGATAGGATCTCTGGTTGAAGTTCTCAATCTGCTCTAGCATGTTTGTTCCGCTCAAAGAAGGCCCGCATGACCTGCGTCCGAGATGAAAGGAATCCTGGAGGTCGACGTCTGCAAAAGAGACAATGCATACGAGTCGTGATGAGGGTAGGTAGTAGGAGATGAACCCACCTCCGGAGCCGATCTCGGCCTCGTGACTCAACGGGAAATAACTTCCCACGTCCGTCCACCACTCACAGCGCTTGCTCCTTGTCTCATCTCCTTCCGCCCTTCTCCCTCTTTCTCCAATTTTATGCCCGTCTGCGAGAGTGCAAATGAGTGCCGTCGATGGAACATTCATGAGTATTGCAGCTGCTCTTACTCTTGGGCCCGAATCCAAGAGCTTTGAGGTGCGTTTTCCCCAACATTCGATTGCTGTTTCCATCTGATGTTCATCTCCAGGAAGTGCGCATCGAAGACTACATTAAAGCATACCAAACGACATCGCGGCCTCCTCAGCCAGTCGCTCAAAACCCCACTGATGAGATTGCACGAAAGGCGCTGAACCTACCCCCTCTTTTCAAGCCTACCACGATGTCGATGGCTGGGGGTGGGGCGCCTGCGTCGACAAGTGCAACGATCGGGTACCAAATTCCTGTGAAGATTGTCAACCCCGCTGAGCTGCCGCAAGGGCAGGAGTTCCGGGTAACACAGTTTGCAGGGGAGAAGCACCATAACATCGTGTCCATGCCGCAGTATGACAATTTCAGTCCTGAGGTGCGTGGTAGTACCCTGCTTTTTTTCGGTGACCGGAAGGCTGAGAACGGGGGCAGGAACTTCGCTACTACGCGTATGTGCGCGGAAACATCACCTCCCCCGTCACAATAGTCATGGATCCGTTCGTTCTTCCCTCCAAAGAAACCCCCAAGGCACCAGTTATTGCAGCAACGACGGTGGATGATGAGCAGTTGCAGCATATATGCGCTAACACTGCGTATATGCGCCATTCCCCAGAGGTACGCAGACTTTTCATGTTTCTCCTCATTCCTCTCACGTCCAGTGGCAGGAATTGCGAGCGGCTTATTTGATTCACGGACGAGAGATGACGTCCGCCGAGCTCTTGCCTGGAGCCACAGTTCCGTCTGCCCCACCCCCAGCTCCTATTATCCCAACGGCACCGCTCGCGGCGTTACCTCAACCCATCCATGCCTCGAGCACCCCTAGGTTCACTTTCGGGTTGCGTTAATCGAGTCATCCGTTTTCTTCTGCTACCGCTGATCTTGTGCTTCATTTACTCTGTGTAGGACCGATTCGTCCAGATGTGTATTATAATGTCGTCTTGCAATGTGAAAACGAACGTGACCTAGCTCTGCCGCCAGGCTGTCTGACTCGATGATGAGTCTTCTTCCAGATTTCTTCTCGATCCGCTGACGAAGGAGGCATCGCCAGTTAAACAGAAGGCTCTATTAAAACTGATCATGACACCAGCACTAAATTTGTGATTCTTGCGCTACGACTGCATTAGTTGCTGGAATGGTCAAGGCTAGGTGGATGTTTATACGATTTTTTTTTTTTTGCTTCGGCTAAAAAAAGAAAACAAGCTGCAGTCATTTGGGGTCGATGTCGCAATATGGTCTCGCCCTCGCCGTCCCTCCTCGACGCTTGACAAGGGCTCCAATCGCACTTTCCAAATTGTGCCATGATACGCCTCCCAAGGTCGCGCGCTTCGTCTACTAGGAGGCTCACTTTTCTTTCTCCACCGGCTCGTCCTTCCGCATCATCTGACATATTGTGTACGGCAGGTCCAGTTCGCCGAACACACGTTGCGGGGCACGGTGCTCACTTCTGGGTTTTGACGATGTCTTCGGAACAATCAGCGTAAGTCTCCAATGCACCTAAAATATAGGCTCTCGTAAAGGTACCGATGATATCGACGAACAGGTACTTGCTCTCATACATCAACTTCTGGGCCAACGCGATCCATAAATAATACTGACATGAGGACGACCTCTCTGAAAGCCGACCACGGCCACCTGATACTTGTGCTGTAACTTTCGGAGTGAAGCCTGCATTTAATTGGTAAGTCCCCGGAGTGCTGCCAATGTCATCGGCACGGCACCGTGGGTGAGGAACTCAATCCTACTCTTCTTTTTTGGAGAAACGGAATGCGTTGGTATATAAATGTAAACCGCCTTCCCACAAACCTCCGAAGTCTCTTCCTGTCAGCGCTCTGCATCATTTTCTCCGAGGATGCCCAACCTATCAAGTCTCGTCTCGATTGCCCTTGGTGGCCTGCTCTTCGTGGGCCTGAAGAAAATGCTAGACTTCTGGAGCGGACAGAAGCGTGGTCCGTACCCTCCTGGTCCCAAACCAAAGTTTCTTATCGGCAATGCACTGGATTTCCCAATGACCGGAGCAGGGCACCACTTTATGGAGGTCGGAGCGCAGCTGCAGAGTTCGTCTACCTGTTCGTATCTCTTGTGAGTTGTTGATAGCAGGATTATGTAGGTGGCTTGGTCTACCTCAACGTCCTGGGAAACCACATTCTCTTCATCAACAAGAAGTCAGTCGCGGACGACCTTCTCGAAAAGCGTGCTAAGATCTACTCCGGCCGTCCCCAGCTTGCCGCCACCCTGGCGTGAGCATACTGAACTTCGCGTCATTGACGGGAAACGCCACTTACTTTTTTTTTCTTGACCAGAATGGGCTGGGACACGACCAACGTCTCGCTTATGGACTATGGCGATAACTGGAGGAGGCATCGAAAGGTGTCCCAGCAACACCTCAACAAGCGGAAGACGAAGTCCTACGAGCCGATTCAGCAGCGCCATCTTCATAAAATGTTGCATCGTCTCTTGCACTCGCCCGAAGACTTTTGGCAGCATAGCGAAGTGTGAGCACACATCGTACGACTACATCGATGAGGCAAAGCTTACAACTATCTTGACCCAGCCTTTCCACTGCCATTATTATGGACATCATGTACGGATATCAGATCGACCGACTCGACGACCCTGCGAACGCCGCTGCGCTGAAGATGCTCGAACTCGGTCTCCCACTCGTGATGCCGGGAGGGGCGTTGATGAATGTCTTACCCTTCCTGCGTCATCTCCCCGCGTGGATCCCTGGGAACTCCGCAGGGAAGGCGGTGAAAGAGTGTGAGTTCTGGACGCGTGAGATGCTGAGGATCCCGTTGGAGGATTTGGCCAAGCGCATGGTGAGTGGTACTTTGTGCGTTCTTGTATGTTTATTGAAAAGTCGAGCGATAGAAAGAGGGCACGGCGACATACTCGATCGTGTCTGAGTGCTGGGAGAAGAAGGGCACGGCCGATGCAGACCTTGAGGCGGAAAGCGTACTGTATGGTGTGACATGGACGATGTATGCAGGTGAGGCCTTCTCGTCTCAACTATTCTCCTCTGGACAACGAAGCTAACATCGAGCTCATCTAGCCGCAATGGAGACCGTAAGCACCTCCCAGCACCTCCTTCCCGTATTGTCCCATAAACCCCTTACCTAGACTGTCTCCTCGACAACCTGCTTCTTCTACACCATGCTCATGCACCCCGAGTTCCAACGCAAAGCTCAAGCCGAGATCGACAAAATTGTGGGCACTAACCGGCTGCCCACCTTCGAGGATCGACCCTCCTTGCCGTACATCGAGGCGATCTACCGAGAGGTGATGCGGTACGCCCCACCGCTGTACATTGGCCTCCCGCATGCATCGAGGGAGGATGACTGGTATGACGGGTATTTCATACCGAAGGGAACGACGGTTTTTGCGAATTTATGGTACGATATTCTTTTCTTCAATTTCATTTGTCTGGGTGTTGACGATGTGTCTATGTCTGCGGTTTCTTAGGGCGATGACGCACGATGAAACGATTTATCGCGACGCGAATGCTTTCAACCCTGAGCGGTTCTTTGACCAGCGTGGAGAGCTCAATGACGACGATCAGGTCTTGGCTTATGGCTTTGGCAGAAGGTAAGTTGTGTCCTTTCATGTCTGCTCCTCGCATCCCCATCCTCTTAACGTTACAGGGTGTGTGTCGGTAAATATGTCGCGAGCGCTACGGTAAGATTCGCTCGCAAAGTCGCGCAATCCGGGTTAAACGATGTAACGGCGCTTATTTCTCCCTTAGTTGTGGATAACCATTGTCTCCATCCTCGCATGCTTCAATATCGAAAAAGCGAAGGACGAATACGGCAATGACATTGAGGTGAACGACAAATATATTGACTTTGGTCTTACAATGTACGTCACCGCCCTTACCACTTATGAGGACCGGGCTAAGATGTTTCCACCGAAAGGCACAAAAAACCGTTCAAGTGCCGTATACTCCCTAGGTCTGAGGGTGCACGAAAGCTCGTTGAGGATGCAATGGTGGGGGAGGGGAAGTGAAGTCGATGCGTTGAGAATTTAAGTATGTATATAGACAATTTCTAAATTCTGGAAGTAAGCGCTCTGTTCAGTGGCTGTGATCATATGTCAGAGTAACGTTCGTCGTAATTTATTTTTTGACATCTGGCATGGTGTGTCATCTCAGGCAGGTCCTCCACGGGCTTGTACCGCCTCGTTCACCATCCAAATTACTTATCTATACGACTAAACCACGTACGCCGAATTTTGCCACGCCCCGCTAACATTCCTTCTCTCGCTCACGAACATGGCCGACAGTGATGAGAGCTGGAGGCTGCAGATTCCGCAAATCTGTGTAACAGCCAACCCCGATGAAATTCTCCAAGATTCGAACGACGCAAGGATAGCTGGCGCAGGGGATCGAGACACCACAACTGGGCTACTTTCACCAACACCTATTGTGCCCGCGGACGATCGCCCGACCCAAGCACCCAGTGGTACAAACCCGTCTTTACTTTGCTCGCCTCTCACTCTCTCTAACATTGCGGAGGTCACCGTAGCGACAGATGAGCAAGTCGGCGCTTCACCCACCTCCTTGGCCAAGCCTCACGATAAGCCGGACGAGAATATTCCTTCTACACCGCCCTCTCCGACGTTCACCGATCGCGAATCCGAGGATGGCAGGCATTTCCCCACAACCCTCGCACTACGAGACAACAGACCCAACGAGAGCATCCAGCTCCCACTTATTGTCGACCCGGACACCAAGAATCTTCGTCTCATTGACGAGGGGAAGACAAGTGTGGAAAATCTAAATTTGAAGGCCGCGCTGGAGAGAGGCGGACTCCCAGTTGACTTCGGGAAGAAGACACATTCGATTCCTAAACCTCTGCGACCCATGTATGACGACGCAAATGACACGACCGATCCGACGCCGTTCACCTTCAAGCCTCTATCTCTTGCTCGAATGTTCGACCCAAAGGACATCGATGCCCTGATTCAATTTGAAGGCACTCCTGGGATAATAGAGGGGTTGTGCACGAGTGCATCCCGTGGTATTACAACTATCGAACTACCAGAAGACGCGCGACCAAAGAACCGGACTAATACGAAGAAGGAACTCGAGGCGCCCCATGAGAGCGACGAGAAGCTCCCTGCCATCCTACTTACTGGTCCAACCCCGAGTGGCAGTGGAGGCGATGCACCATACATGCCATTAGCGGAAAGAAGGAGAGTTTATGGAGACAATATAATCCCGATGCGGCCGCCACTGGCGCTAATCACGGTCATTTGGCAGAGTTTGACGAAATCTGTGGTGTGTCCGTTTCCAGAAGACGTTTGCCTTTCTCTCATCGAAGTGTTTCAGCTCCTTTTCTCCGCCTCGATATCCATCGCTTTAGTACTTAATCTCGTCTCGAAAACACCTGGACGTTCCAGTCAATGGGCGCAATACGCTGCGAGTTTGGTTCTCCTAGCGCTCATCGTACTTTCCAGCTCGATCAGTCATTGGTGGATGCGTCTGCTATCTCACCGGGTCGAGAGATGTTGCGAGGAGAGAGGGGTCAGGGTTATACGGGACGGCATGGAAGCCATAATCGACGTTAAGGTTTGGGACATCCTCCTTACCATTCCCTGTCTAATCTTCTCCCATTACTTAGGATCTGGTTGTCGGCGATCTCGCACTCCTCGAGCCAGGAGAGGTCATCCCTGCAGATGGGATTTTTATCTCCGGGCATGGCGTTCGTTGTGATGAATCTGCATGCACGGGGGAAAGCGACACGATTCGAAAAATATCTTATGCAGAGATGCTCGAACTGTACCACAGAATAGCTGCGAGAGGCCAAGATCCTGACAACACTCATGCAGACTGCTTTCTCCTCTCCGGAAGCAGAGTTCTTGAGGGGATCGGGAAATATGTCGTAGTATCTGTCGGAGAAACGAGCTTCAATGGCCGTATAATGAAAGGTGAGTGGCACGCTCTTACTATTTATCTGACTATCTGATTTTAAATATGCATTATTGAGTTCTCTGCAAAGAGCTTAAGGATACTCCACTTCAGAAAAGAATCCGCCCACTAACTAGGCGACAGAGGATTCTCGCACTCCTCCTGGCCATTTCTTTCTTCTGTTCCATGATGATCAAGTTTTTCGTTCACCTTGCACATGAGTCAGATAGGTCCGTTGGTGCTCTAAATAACACAGGTGTCATAAGGCTCACAATTTAGCTATAGAACTCCGATGGCCAACAGCCGCTCTTTCTTCGCAATTTTCACTCTCGTACTTGGGATGGCGTTCTTCGTTGGCCAGTCCTTAGGTGTGTATCTCAACTTTCTCTCTGGCTAAATTAATGACTTGCATCAGGCATATCACGTCCTGCTGACATCATACTGGCACTCTCTACAAGGCGAATGATGAGGGATAATATCCTCCTTCGGGGTCTCGCCGCAGCTGAAACGATGGCTAGCACCACTGTCATTTGCGCTGACAAGACTGCAGTCCTGACGCAAGGTTGCCTCAGTGTTGTGGCCGGTATATTTGGTACCACTGCCCGATTTCGGTGTTACCCTGGCGAACATATCGAAGTGTCAGACGCAAGCAAAGAGTCAGACGTGCCGGAAACCTTCACCTTTGACCTAGCTCAGGTCGACGCTGTTCTTCCTCCCCACCTTCGAACTCTGGTCCACGACAACATTGTCCTCAATTCTACCGCCACCAAAGTCACGAATCAGGACTTTGGAGGCTGGGAATATAGCGGGAATCATGTTGACAGCGCGCTGCTTCGTTTTGCGGACGACCTAAAATGGGAAGACGCCACCTTGGTTCGTAAGCGCGCTGACATCCTCCAGGTGTTCCCACTATCTAGTGATCGAAAGGTCACCGCCATCATCGTCAAAGGGCCAAATGGCGGATATCGGGCATATTTCAAAGGCGCAAGTGATATGCTTTTGCAGGAGTCGACCAAGTATGTGGCAGTTCATCACGACGGCCAGCACTACAGTGGCGCCACTGGCATTGAAACCAAGACTTTCGATATCACGTCAAGGGCACTTGCCAAGCGGATAATATTGGACTATGCAAGCAAGGCCAATCTTACGATATCTCTCTGCTATCGTGACCTCGTCACATGGCCACCTCGAGGATTTACACTGGATGAGCAGGGCGAAGTACGGTTCTTCTAGCTGTTCTGTGAACTCTCCTGATTGACATTCATTACTGCAGATGTCGTTTCATGCCCTCTTTCGTGATCTCACTTTCCTCGCGACCTTCGCCATCCAGGACCCGCTCCGTCCGGGCATCTGTGATGCAGTCCGAAACTGTCGTCGTGCTGGCGTTCAAGTCAAGATCTGCACCGGGGATGATGTGGCAACAGCGCGAGCTATTGCCAAAGACTCTGGGATCCTCACCGAAGGAGGCCTTGTCATAGACGCTCGGGAGTTCACGGAGCTCTCTCTCACAGATAAACTAGCAATCGTGCCTCGCCTCCAAGTCTTAGGTTGGGCCTCCGCATACGACAAACTAGACCTCGTTAAGATCCTCCGGGATCTTGGAGAGGTCGTGGCTGTTACCGGCGATGGCGCGGGCGATGGCGTCGCTCTCAAAGTAGCCGATGTTGGGTTTTCTCTCGGAATAAAGGGGACAGAGGTTGCGAAGGCAGCCTCCGACGTTATCATGATGGACGACAGCTTTCTGACCGCCATCCTCACTCTAAAGTGGGGCCGTTCCGTCTGGAGAACAGTGCGCCAAGTCCTCGCGATGCAGATCACCTCCATTGCCTCCATACTTCTGGTAGTTTTCATCTCAGCGGTCGTATCTTCTGCTGAGAGCGCCGCGCTTTCCATCTCTCAACTCCTTTGGATATACCTTGTCGTGAACGTCTTTGCCACTTTATCTCTAGCAACGGACCTCCCAACCGACGATCTCCTGGACCATAAGCCAATGAGAAAAGACTCTCCGGTGTTCGAAGTAGACATGCTCAAAATGATCTTTTGCCAGTCCATATTCCAGGCTACCATTTTACTCATTTTCTACATCTATATATCGAAGTTCCTTGTCTTCGATCCAACTGCCCATCACACTGGTTTGGCGAGGACAATGGTTTTCAACGCCTTCGTTTTCTCGCAGCTCGCAAACACCTTCAACAGTCGCCGGTGTGTTGGCAATCAGAATTGCCGACCAGTTCTGCAAGCTCTCTTCCCAGCCGTCTCTTCCACCATTTTAATCTTCGTTGGTGCGTCCTTTTTAAACGTTGCTCTTCTGTTCACTCTTCATAAATCTTAAATGACTTCTAGTAGTGTCAATTCAGGTTCTAATTATATTTGTTGGAGGTCAAGCCTTCCAAGTCGTCCGCATGGCAGTACGCGAGTGGATTATTTCTCTGGCCCTCGGGCTGTCACCCATTCCATTCGGCATTCTAATTGGATATCTCCCCGACAAACCGTTCAAAAGTTTCTTCACGCTGCTTAGACTCTTGCCTAATCCCGACATCCTTCCAACGATTGGGCCGAACATAGAACGTCGGGACACTTCTAGAGCGACATATGTTGTCCCTCTAGCAACCCCGCAGCCCATGTCGCCAGCGCCACCCCCCAGCGAACCCGTGCAAACGCCCGATCATGAAGAACAATCACCTTCGTGCGTGTTTTCTAATGCCACTCAGCTGCAACATGCTGATAATCTTTACAGATCCCCCATCTCACCAATAGTACCCCCAGGCCTCACGCCAGTCGCTCCTGCCGAATCTTAATCACCCTAGATTTCACTGATCTTGTACGGGATATATTTTCTATGTACTGTATGTATCGCATAGACTTAACACGCGCATGTGCAATGTTTTGAAACCAAATACTACTTCCGACGAGAACTGATTTTGTACCAGTGAAGGAGAGCATGTTATGAGTATCACAACCTGTGTGTCATTCGCTGCAGGTATGAAGTGTGAAGAGCACCCACAACCGAAACTCAACGTCAATGGCCTGACGACAACGGAGGCAACAACGCACAGACTCTCACCCTTTATCGATTTCATTTTATCGCTCTCATTTTGCCCCTCTTTGTTCTTGTTCTTGTTCTCCCTTTCTCCGTTCTCGCAGTCCCGATCTATGCCGTATGCTCTAAAGTATGCCTCCATCTCCTGACTTGTCTGTCTATGTCCATCTTCGTCGATTCATCCTTGACTATACTCTGTACTCTATGCACTCGCTCCCTTTCTTTATTCCTCTCTTATTTGTCCAAACATTGTACGGTATACAGTCGGTGAAGCAAGCGAAATAGAAGAATTCCTGACCACAAGAAACCTTTCGAGTGTTGTTCCATCGTGCCATGGCATGATCAGAATGGCTCGTAAGTAAACTAGTCGAAAAGACTGTCATATTTGACTAATGATGTGTGCTTTATTAATGAAAACCCAGTTTATGATACTAGGATACCACTGACGAGGCCAACATGACTTTCAAGTATGAAAAGACAGGTCTTGTAACGCGGATATTCGGGTCGTCACCCACCCGACTAGCCAAGATTTGTTTTCATCCTTGGCTTTTCCATCATGGCGGCGCCTCTTTCCTGCCATTTACCATGACCTGTGTCCCGTCCCATGTCTTCGCCAGCGGAAAAACAAAGAAACGACGATACGTTTAGGATCACAGCCAGAGAGTGTGGCTGATGGCGATCGAGGCCGTATATCCACCAATGCCCTGATTTTGACGTGCAACGTCACGCCCGGGCGCTCTTCAACCACTGTCGAGCATGGAGCAGTCAACAAAGCGACTATTAGGCAAGAACCAGTTCGACGCCCAGCTTGGTGGATCGCCGCAGAGAACGAGGGTACGACACCTTTACGGGAGCAGATGACTTGTATTGACGATCGTGCAGGTGGAACCAACCCAAACGTCGGGGTTCGTTTCGGGGTCTGTAGATTCGAGCAGTGCCCTGGAAGAAGGTGTTAAGGCAGAAGACAGACTCAGGGTAGGGATCCTCACCATCTCAACCTGATGTTTCTTAACAAAACCTTCATCGGTATCTAGTCGCCAGGTTCAACAACATTCCAGTGTGGTTCCCCATTGTTCACTGAGCCGAAGAAGCAAGAAGGAGTGGACTATTGGGAAAGGGTGCTTGCACCGGTTCAGAAGAAAGACAAGGCTCAATGCGATACGTGGAAGGATGAGGTGCAGAACATCCTAATATTCGTGCGTCGATCTCTTTGACTCCATTTGGTCGATTCTTAAATGTAACTTCAGGCTGGCCTCTTTTCTGCCGTGGTTACTGCTTTTCTGGTTGAAACATACAAGAACTTACAGCCCGATCCAAACGAAACGGCCGTCCTCCTACTCGCTCGAATCGTCGCGCATCTCGAGAATTCGTCCAATACGTCCATGTCTCCATCCGACAGTATTGTTGGTCCTTCAGAATCCCCGTTTACTCCGAGCAACTCTGCAATACGTGTTAATGCCTTCTGGTTCCTCAGTCTTGTCCTCAGCCTCACGACCGTCCTAATCGGAATAACCTCCCTCCAGTGGATACGCGAGCACCAATCGTATCCCGAATACTTCTCCCCGCAGCAAACCTTCACCCTCCTCCACATGCGCACACAAATGCTCCAGAAGTGGCGTGTCTCGTCATTCTTTTCGTCATTGCCCCTTCTCCTCGCACTCGGGCTTATTTTTTTCCTCATTGGACTCGCCGACTTCCTCGTCTCCCTCGGGATCATGACGGTCACCATTCCGATGGTTTTCTTGATATCCCTATCGTTGGGATTCCTCTTGTTAACTACGGCTGTTCCAAGCCTTCAAGCATGGACAATGATCTGGAAAGGCGCGGAGCGCGGAGGCGCCTTCACACCTCCGATCCCTTGTCCCTACAAGTCGCCCCAGGCGCGATTATTCCGGACGTGTTTCGCCACACTTCATTACTACTTAGCTGTTTTACCATCCTCGATGTTCGATGCAGCCGAGGATTCGTTGAAATGGCTTCCCTACGCTCGACTGGACATGCTGATGGATGCCTCGGATTGGATAAATATCGATTTCCAATGGATGCTGATCCGTTGGTGCTACTCGACTTACATGCTATCGGGCCCTACCGATTCCCTACCGGACGTTCGAAGTTGGGATAATGCCTCTGGATCCAGGTTTATCTATGAGGAGGTCCAAGGCTTGCGGCAAGTTTGTGACGACTATCACTTTGACTCGAGCATCCATGACGCCGCGTACAACTGCCTTTCACAGACTATATCCCTCAATATCACTGAATCCTCCTCGGGAGCAGCGCCTATACAACCGAAATATCATGAGTCACTATTAAAATCTCTGGTCGAGTTGCTCAAACGCCAACGAGGGAAGCGACGTGGGAAATTAACACTTCCACTGTCAAAGCTCGCTGATCTCCCACCGGACGTGGACTTCCTCTACGACGTTCTTCGACTCGAATTCGTGGGTTTCTTCAATAGAGATATGACGCTCGAGCTCCATATTCGGAGCATCAATTTCCTGCAGGACTATGCGACGGATGAAACGCTCGCACATTGGCGACAATGCCTGTACTGGCGGACCACGGTATCCGAAGATAAAGGTATGTCAATATCAGAGCAATTACTACTATCTGATCGCCTTCTTGACCACTAATTGGTCGTCTCTTAGCGGTTGAAAAACTGGAGGATAAATATGTCGAAACCCTTTTCAATGAACTCGTAGGACTGGAGATCAGCTGGACCGTTCATTTCGCCTTTCAACCGCAAAGACTCGCAAAAGCGGTAAAACGCTACATCGAGATGCAGCCAGAGAAACCGCCGCCCAACCTTCTTCAAGCGGCCGCACGCATGCGGTCTTGGATAGAGGAATACTTCGTTTCTGACGTAGGAGAAGATGCCACCCCAGAACAAATACGAGCCATCCAATCTCTCTTGGTTGCTGATGCCATTATCGTCGCGTACAAAGGCTACGCGCGGAGCGACGTCCCAGATGAAATATCGCAACTGGGCTTGGTGGTGGACTCGCTCTGCGAGATGATTCTGTTTCATCCAGAGCGACCTCATGGTAGGTTGGCTCTTCAGGTCCTTGAGACAACCTTCGGCCGTGGCATCCTCGAGTGGCTCATCCGGCCCGATGTCTTGCAGGTTTGCAGAGTACTGAGAAGGACGTTTTCGCGCCGGCTTGTTTCTCAGAAAATCCACGGAACTGATGGTGAGTCTAAATAGCAGAAGCAGGCCCCATATCTGACTCCCTTTCTCTCTCTTAGATGCGCCCTCTCGTGTGGTGTACTTCTCCAGTGGCAAAGAGAAAGAGGAAATTTAATATATGTTTGATCAGAATGCTTAGCACACACTTCAGAAACTTGATTATCCAAATGTTTGGGCCAGACGCTGGGATATCGGAAAGGCGTAGATGGGATGGACGAGGCTATATTAATCCATTGGTCCTCAGGCCTCAGTGCCGATCGAGATGACAGAGTATGCGGGGTGGCAGAGAACGATTAAGGAGTCGGTCACCTCCTCCCCCTCCCACGGCACCTCCTCCTCCCAATGCGTGATCACGACGACCGCCTGGGTGTCATCAACTCCCCTTATCCCCTGCCCACCATTTTCATTTTCTCCATGCAAATACCCCCGCGCAGCCCTAACCATACCCACATCCATCCCACTCCATACTTCGTCCAAAAGAACTATTGGAGGCAGCCCGACGAGCGCGCGCATGAGCAGGACGAGGCGCTGCTCGCCCGGGGGGAGGGAGGTGAAGGGTGTACGGGCGAAGGTCGGGCGCCACAAAGAAGGTTTCCAAGCCAGAGCGGTACCGGCCCTTGTTGAAGCTGGAGAAGAAGTGGATGTGGATGAACCTGTGCGAGGGTTAGCACGGTGTGCGATGGATGAGTAAACGGAGTGTGTGTTAGTGGGGATAGAAAAGTGGGGACAACATGCACCCGAACGGCAGCGGCGTCATCCACCGCTCCCTGTCCCTCCTCAGCTCAACCTGATGCTTGGAGAGAGATGAGAGATGGGTGGAGGTGGTCGACATTCTAAGTGGGTTTGGTAGCAAGAAGCCACAAAGGGGTATGAGAAGGGGATGTTGGGGTCTCTGTAAGAGGAATACAAAGTTTTGAGGGGGGCGTCAAGTTGGCGCCTCATGCACATGGTTGAGATTCAAGGTGAAGTACAAGGCAAGGTCTCGAGGGCGTGAAAAGTAATCCAGATAGAAAGTAAACAAGACTCGCTCTTAGTCTTGGAAGTCCATTGTATCAAGTCCTGTTGGATACCTTGTATTTTTGATGGCCTCTACTTGACGCGACTCCTGGGTCCTCTCGTTGGCGAGGCGTCAATATTGATACTTAATGGGATACTGGCATCTACCTATCCCGTGCTAGAAGCAGGACATAACACATATGCGTCCATTTCCAGCACACATGTCATAAATAATAAATTTGACCGCCATCGTTCGAAATGCCGAGATTCAGAGGACTCAGGACATTGGCGACGCGATCGGAGGTCACGCAGAAGTCCCGTGACCGCGTTTCGTTGCGTCTGGACATAACGCCGAAAAGTCCGACCACTGTCGACTCGGTTTCCCATAACTCGGTTCTCCCTCTCCAGTCCTTAGGCCTTCCCCTCCCCTCTCTCTGAAATGGTGCCCAGATGTTTCCCTAGGCCTGCCCTCCTCCACATCCGCTCCTACACAACCCCCTCCAGCAAACCGATAATCCACATCCCCCCCAACTCCTCCATCTACGCCTTCGGCTCGCCCGCCCACTCGCGCACGCCTCTGATTCACGATATCGGCTGGACGGTGCGTGAGGGTGAGGCGTGGGCCGTCGTTTCGGGCAGTGCGAGTGGGGGTGGGGGTGGGGGAAAGGGCGCTGTGTTCAAGGTGAGTGCGTGTCGAGTCGAGGGTGTTGCGTGTTAGGTGTCGAGCTGGGCTCAACGTCGAATGTCGTTCAGTAGACTTTACTTGGTCATACGAGGATTGCACCTCCTACACCCACCGCACAAGCCGCCTGGGCCCACGCCGGCGGGCTGTACCCATTCCTCTCCTCTCCCTCTTCCTCGGAGTCCCTCGACCCATACACCAAAATCGCACACGTCTCCTTCCGCCAACGTTCCTCCTCCTCCTCCGCCGGCGCGTTCTTCGACTACACAGCGCGCTACGGTGCGCTCTGGGAGGCGGAGGACCTGGTCACGTTGCGAGGGTCGCTCGGGGACCTAAACCTTGAGGGTGAGAAGAGACAGCTATTCGAGGAGTTAACCCGGAGAATGGGTCTGGAGGACCTGTTGGACTTGCCGTTGGTGGCGCTGAGCAATGGGCAGACGCGCCGTGCGCGTATCGTGAAAGCGATCTTGGACAGGCCGGAAGTTCTTTTGTTGGACGAGCCGCTGAGTATGTCCTCTTTCCCCTCCCCTTCCCGTTTCCACCTCACCCTCTTCCGGTTCCCCTCCCCTCCCTCTTTTCCCGTCCCCTCTCCCGTCCCCTCCCGCCTCTTCCTACTCAAACAAAATCTAACCCACCCGCCATCGACAGCCGGCCTCGACCCGCCCTCCCGCTCCGCCCTCACCGCCGTCCTCGCCCACCTCCACCTCCACCACGCATCTTCATCTTCCCCAAGGATCCGGATAGTCGTAGGCCTGAGAAAGGGCGAGCACATCCCCGAGTGGGTCACTCATGTGTTGGAGGTGGGGGATGGGGATGGGGATGGGAGGGCGGTGGTGAGAAGTCCGGGGTATTATAATCACTGCCAGGGCGTTGGTGGGGTGAAAGGGGGTACGGAGAAGACAGTGAAGAAGGCGGAGAGGATAGGAGGGAAGAGGGTTGGAGAGGTGCTCGTCGATATGCGGGGTGTGAATGTGGCGTATGGAGCGCGGAAGGTGCGTCTTGTCTCTTCGCCTCCTTCCTTCCTTCCGTAACTTACTCACCACTTATTGTGTCTACCTTTTGTGCTTTCACTTCTGAAGGTCCTGCACAATATCAACTGGCAGATCCGCCAGGGCGAGCGGTGGCACCTCCAGGGCGCGAACGGGTCGGGGAAGACGACCCTCCTCGCCCTCCTGACAGGGGACCACCCGCAGTCGTACACGCAGAAGCACCTGCTTTTACCTTCCTTCTCCACCACCCCCACCACTGCCTCCCCTTCCACTGCCTCCTCCTCCACTACCTCCCCATCTCCTGCCTCCTCCTCCGCCTTTAATAGTAACACAACAACGCGTACGCCCCAATTCCTCTCGCAGAAGCGCACACCCCAGCTCCAGCCCCGCAAGCGCACCCCAACCGCGCACCTCCGCCGCCTGATCGGCGTCGTCTCGCCGGAGATGTACGACGCCTTTCCGAGGAGACATCCTGGGATGAGCGTCTGGGAGGCGGTGGGGACGGGGTTTGATGGGGGGTTCGTGCCGAGGACACGCGGGGTTGGTGCAGGTGCGGGTGTGATGACGAGGGGTGCAAGTGAGGGGACGAGGGGTGCAAGTGTAGGAGCAAGGAAAGAGGGTGGTGTAAATGGGATGAGAGGGAAGGGAGGTGTTGGGTGGGTAGATGTTAGTGATGAGGAGGTGGACTTGGCGCTCGCTGTGGGGTTGGAGGGAATGGGAGTGGGGGGAGGAGAGCGAATGGGAGGAGAAGAGGGAATGGGAGGAAAAGGGGGAATGGGAGGAGGAGAGGCTCATGCCAATGGGGCAGATAGGGAAGCGACAAGGGAGAGGATACGGGAGTGGCGCGTCGGTCGGTGTTGGGAGGTCCTACACGCGTTGGGACCTGCTGCTTATGCTCCCTCTCCTTCCTCCTCTCCTCCCTGTTCTCCCACCTCCACCTCTCCCCAACCCTACCCAACCCCCCAAACCCTAACCTTCGCCCAAACACTCTTCACCTCCCTTCCCGCGGGCGAACAGCGGCTCGTCCTGCTCATGCGCGCGCTCGTCGGGCGGCCGCCTGTCGTCCTGCTTGATGAAGTGTGGAGTGGGATGGATGCGGGGATGGTTAGGGCTGCGAGGGATTATCTACGGGGCGGGAGCCCTGGCGGTGAGGTAGATGGGAAGAATGGTGGGCAAGGGAGAAAGGGTGTCAATGATAAACAAGCGGTCGTCGTGATCACACATTGGGAGGAGGAGGTGCCATGGGAGGGGGACGAGGTGAGGCGGTTCAAGTTGGGCTAAGGTAGACGGAGTAGCGAGTGTAGAGTCCGAAAGCTACACTATAGAGTATTTGGCCGCAGGCGGAAAGCTCAAAGCTCGAAGTGTGAAGTCAAGCCGACGACGTACATAAGTGGTAATCCAGTAATATATATACTCTACATGTACATATGAGCCATTGATATCTCTGACTTGTCAGTTGAGTCGAGAGGGTATGCGATGGGGCCGCCGACTCGATATCGAGCACGTCCACGACGAGCACGAGAGAGTGCCACTCGTTGATGCTAGAAACGGGACCTAGGAAGAGCAAGGGCTTGGTGGTTGCTCGATGGTAATTGTGTAATACTTATGCCTTCCCCGCCCTAAAATATGCCCCTGTTGGACATATGCAACGTCGTGCTGGTCTACTAGTTATCTTATCGCAGCAACCAAAGTCGTCCGGAGGCCCTGGGTAGCACTTCACTCTCTTCACCGAGCGCCCTGGGAAACTCTTAGCGCAATCTTGCGGCTCTTTGGGAACTGCGATTTCCACAGCGTTGAGGCCTGAGGCCTGAGGACTTTCCGGCCGTGTCCCAAACGCGGTCACGGGATTTTGTATGACCCGTCGCCATTTCGGGTACAAGGGCTTGGTTCTTGCCCTCTCTCAATTTGTCTCTGTGGTAATTGCTGATTCTCTTTCTTACGATCTATGTGCTGTAGATAGGTGCGTCTGACGGTCTCCGTCCTGCTTCGAGCACGAGCTAGGTGGCTGTCGCGCCTTCTTTTACAAGCATCGACTCGATGGACTTGTGCCAAGTGGAGACTCTCGAAAATACAAGGTATCCAAGAAGACGCGATCCAACAGGATTTTATCTGGACCACCGACCGCGCCCTCGAGACATTGCCTTGTACTCCTACTCGGATCTCAACCACGAAGGCGAGACGCCAACTTACACTAGAAACCTTGTATTCTGCTCTACAAAATGCCCAACCCACCCTTCCCACACCCCTTCGTGGCTTCTCGCTACCGAGCCCACTTAGAATGTCGACCACCTCCACCCATCTCTCATCTCTCTCCCTCTCGCCTACCCGCCTCCGCAAACTAACCACCCTCCCCACCTCCCTCCGCCGCCTCCTGCACACCCTCCTCGCCCTCTCCGCCGAGTCCATCCGCCTGCTCATCGCCCTGTCCACGCTCGTCTGGGTCTGCCGCACCTCCCGCGCACGCTACGCCGCCGAGATCGCACGCGTGCGCAAGAACCCCGAGTTCCATAGGGTGATGCGCGAGGAGATCCTCCCGCACTGGTATGTGTGGCTCGAAGGGCTGGGGAAGGGGTGGGAAAGGGCGAGGGGGTGGAAGGAGGGGGTGGGGGAGTGGAAGAGGGTGTTGGGGAGTGTGGGCAGGGCGGGGTCTAGGATGACGCCGGAGAAGGCGGTGCGTGAGCATCAGGTTGAGCTGGGGAGGGACAGGGAGCGGTGGATGACGCCGCCGCCGTTTGGGTGTGTTGTCGCCGCTTTTCTGTTCTCACTAACACGTCTCCGTTTACTCATCCATCGCACACCGTGCTAACCCTCTCGCACAGGTTCATCCGCGTGCACTTTTTCTCCAGCTTCGACAAGGGCCGGTACCGCGCCGGCTCCGAAACCTCCTTTGCGGCGCCCGACGCACGGCTCGACGTCCAGCTGTACGAGTACTGGGGCGCCGACCTGCGCGAGGTGAAGGCGGCGCTCGGGATCGAGTCTATCGCCGTACGTCCGCGTTCCTAAATTCAATAACCTAACCGGGCTCAAGAGACGATAACGCTGGGGTTGGGGCGATGACGGACAGTTCATAACGGACACCGCGCCCTTCCGCACAACCTTCGAAACGGCATACGACGACCGGCTCTCGCTCCTCGCAGCCGTCGAGCTCTCCAAGAACTTCACGCGGCCCATCCGGATCTTCGGTGCGTCCCTGTCCCATTCCCCTTCCCTTCCCCTTCCCTTTCCCTTTCCTTTCCTTTCAAATCTGTCTCTGTACCCCCTTCAAGTCCATTCTTCCTTCAAGTCCATTCTTCACTACACAACACCCACCTCAAACTGACACCTTTCCGTTCTCCCCCCCAGAACCCCGCCTCTCCGCCCCCACAGCACACATCCGCACCCTCTCCTCCACCCTGCACCTCCTCCTCTCCGCGCTCACCCTCCTCTTCCTCGCGACGCTCGGCCTCCCACCACGCGACCCCATCCAGGCGTCCCTAACACACAGCGCGCCCTTCCTCGGGGCCTGCGCCTCCCTCTCACTCGCCTCCCGCGCTGCGCAGGGCTGCATCGTCCACGGCGTGCTCTCGTGCGTGCACCTGGCTGCAAAGGCGGTGAAGTGCGTGGTGGAGCTGGTGGTAGGCCTGCTGGTGTGTGCGCTGGTCGTCCCGCTCGTTCTGGGGTCGTATGCGCTGTTGGGTGCGGAGAGGGTGGGGAGGTTGGCTGTGGCGGGCGCGGTGAAGGGAGTTGCGTTTGTGAGAGGCGTCCCGAAGGAGGGGTGGTTCGTCCTCGTCGGGATTTGCTGGTTCGCAGCGGCGGAGTATTGTTCGCTGCGGGTGTGATTCAAGAGCATCTCGACGACGATGGGCCTGTGACCCCATACGAACCGAAATTTAACGCCAAGGGCTTAATGGCAACAACGAGAACGAGAACGGAAACAACGCACGGACTCTCATCTTTCTTGTTTTCATTTTACTGCTCTCATTTTTCCCTTCCATTTTTTTCTTGTTTTCTCTTTCTTCCTCTTTCCCTCTCACAGTCTGTGGTATGCTCTATGCTCCCCTCTATGCCCCCACATCTATGCCCATCTTCATCAATTCATCCTTGATTATACTCTACTCTATACACTCCCTCTCTTTATTTCATTCTTTACTCCCTCCCTCCCTCTCTTTCTTTATTCCTCTCCTATTGGTCCACTCGAAGCGAAGTAGAAGCCAGAAGTCCTTTACTTACATTGTACAATACACTGACGTAGCCTCGTCCGAAATATCTTACTTATCTCTCCTCTCACTCCACGAACTGTAACCTGGTTGTTTTGACTTCGGTCGAGCGCAAGAGTAGACCGGGACTAACCCTAACGAAAAGCCTCGCGCCTTAGATTCATTCAAAGAGTGAATTCATAATCATCGGTCTGGCGAGCTCGGACTCGAGTGCCGAAACGCGAAACGAAGTCGAAGTCGACGAGGACATACAACCGACGGGGAGAGCCTGGAGCCTGGAGCCCCGGCAACTAGCGCAGCACACGTAAGCCGTGATTCTGTGACACTGTTCAGGGCGCTACCATTTTGGCGCCTATTTGGCTCCGTTCTTGGCACCCACCGCTGTCCAGTCCTGAATCACCCTCAAGTACTGTAGTTGCATATGTGCTTAAGTTTTTATGAATAATTTTTTTCTATCATCCTTAATATGCATGCAAGGAAAGTTTCAACTCAAAAGTCAACATTGCTCAACGACGGAGGACATCTCGATTCTGGAAAGACCGAGTGTCCGGCTGTCCAGCTGTCCAGCTGACTAACGCATAGCACCTGTCTTCAAGGGCTGCTCAACAAAATGTCGGAGCCAACAACTCATACTGCAGTAGCTGTAAGTACACTACATAGAGAACATTATTCAATATTGCAAGTGCCCTCTAGGGCGTCAGCAAGCCTATCACCCCTGAAAGCATGTGGCCTTAAGCCTGCTGCCTTCTCACCCAAAACTGGATGGTCCAAAGAGTGATTAAATGGATGGCAGAGGTGCGTCTGGTGGCGAGCTTGCGTCCGTGTCATGGGTGTGCCAAAGGCTGCCGCTGAGTCACAAGCGTCCAGCCACCGGAACTCGCCGGAATCGAAACGGCGAACACAATACTCTGTCTTAGTCAGTGAGATGGAAATATCCTGCTGACTAAGACTGAGCAGGTGTAAATCTTAGTCAGCGGGATATTTCCATCTCGCTGACTAAGATTGCGCCTGATCCCACAGCACACTGACTAAGAATCAGATGCGTAGCTGGCCCTAAATGCTGCGAACTAATTTAGCGTTTTGTATAGTGTGGAAAGGGGTCTGGTCTAGTACGGCACTTGGAATACTGGATTACGGTGTACGAGAACCCTACGGTTACCTCGCCTTCTCACATCATTGCACACACCTGGGGTCTGACTGCCATTTCGAGACATTGCTCATTGTCGACCTCGTCGTTGTCTTTGTTGCTGTCTTTGCTCACCACACATAGGTGGCATCATGTAGACTATTTGTATGTGTAGTAGTCATTAAAAGATACCAAACCACCCAAAATTTAGAGAAAAAGGCTCACTCCCTGTGAACCTGAGGGAGATATTGAGATTTCAGTGTGAAGTAATTATTACAGAGAGGGTGGATAAACTAGTCTACTCAATAGTTAACCAGGTAATACTGAACCATGGCTGAAAGACTTCTCATCCAACTTTGCTGCTGAGGTGCGGGCTCCCAATGGTGACATAGATTGTGGTGCAGTGGCTTGCAGTGGTAGACTTCGGTCTCAGTGCCAAAGGCCAAGAGATCAGGTCAGGAAACCAATTCCTCAGGCGTCAGCCGAAACCTTGATCAATCAGTCCCTTGCCGCTGTATCTCTCGGGCTTGGAGTAGATGTCACTGCATCGAGCACCAATGGGAAGAAGGGCCAGCTATGCCCCAAAATCCGAGTTTGCTGGTGCACCTGTTCTGTTGATGAGTTGCACTCCCTCCTGGCCACGGAGAACCTACCTTCTCGACCTCACGGACACGCCCGTCCGACGCCTCGACCTACAGGTCAATCACAAGAGCTCTGCACTGCCCTCCAGTCATCCCTCATTCCGAGCTTTTTCCCTCAGTACCCGCCAACTCCTCTATGGCTTTTCACACCATCGCCGCCACGGCCTCACGTCAATGTCCTTCAACCAGAACATCAGCAAGCCCTGTGATCGACCCACATGCTTTCAGTCAAAGCGATGCACTCGACGCGCCACCCTTGCCATATCAAGACCATCAGCGCAGCCGTCCGTCGCGTCCTCTCATCGTTTGATTATTCTTTTATCATTCTTATTTATTTCCTGGAAGGTTTTCTCTTATTCTTTATTCCTGCAGCCCGGTTCGGAGAGATACCTGACTGGTGTTCTTGTTTTTCGTAGGTATAAAAAGTCTGTCATTAGTTTTCCTCAATAATAACATACAGTTTCTCGTCCCATTTGCCCACTCGAGGCACTCGTCTCTCGTACGCCTTCTCTCGCTGCTCTCAGCCTGGTTTCACTCCGCCATTTCGACCCGCTGTTGACCCGTCTTTCAATCTCGCCGCCGTCGCCATTCCAATCCCATGCTTAGCGCCCACTGTCGTCCTTCGTTCGCCAGTTGCGCGAGCCCTCTAGTTAGAGCTGCATAACCGTGGAACTCATCCTCACACATCAGAGCTGCTCGTTACGGTGTTTGGGTGTGTGCTCCTTACTTCCCATATCTGCACGATCACCCCACTGTAGGTACATCACTGTAAATTCAGATGTCAACGACGAGGAGGATCTGGAGAACGAAGAGCAGCAAGAATCCGAGCCTCTCTAAATTCACTGCAATCTGTACTATAAACCTAATTTCAATAAACTTAAATACTTCACTATAGATAGCTGAGATACTTAGGCATGCTTGGATGTACAACAGAACTTCAATACCTCTCAAATGACCACCTTAATCAGCACGGAATTCTGGGGGAGTGAACCTTTTTCTCTAAATTTTGGGTGGTTTGGTATCTTTTAATGACTACTACACATACAAATAGTCTACATGATGCCACCTATGTGTGGTGAACAAAGACAGCAACAAAGACGACGAGGTCGCGATGTCTCGAAATGGCAGTCAGACCCCAGGTGGTGCCTCATGTACAATGATGTGAGAAGGCGAGGTAACCGTAGGGTTCTCGTACACCGTACTGGATGCAAGACTGAGAAACTGGTTGACTTGCTCGTTCATGGTGGGACAGGTATGAGGAAAAGGAAAGTAATTTTTTTTTGGTTTTGGCTATGTACAGGGGTCAACTACAAGGTACGGGCACCGAACTATTGCATGAGGTGAGGGCGGGTAGCCGTACTTGGGATCTCGGGGATCGCTTGGCGTACGCCATGGTCGGGGGCGCGCCCTGGCTGTCACTCTGTCACACGGAACGTCGGGGGGAATCTTCCGACATCACGTGCAGCAGCAGCCCGCTCGCTCCGGCTCCAGGCTCCGGGCTCACCCAGCCGGCTGGATCTTCTGAAGTCGACGAAATGGCAAACCATCCAAAGAGAGAAAGAGAAGAAATAGAAGAAAAGAGAAGGAGAAAAAGAGAAAGAAGAAAAATAAACAGTGAGACCCGTACGGTCTACCACTGTTCGGGAAAGCGTTGTCATCCTTGTGCAGGGGCCATGCTAATCTTCTCTGTATCGTTCCTATTTTTTCGTATGTTGGTGAAAGGCTGGTGTGGAGGAAGGGCTGTGCAGTATCTCAGTTCCAGGAAATAATCATAATTTTGCGGTATACACTGGGCTCTCTATGTTCTATGTTATGTTTGTGTTGAGGGGCAGATTGATGCAACTGAGGAGCAAAGACAAGCAGAACGCGTTGCTCTCCGCGCCCCGGGCCGCATACCCGCCGACCAATCACTTGCGCGGTGGCAACTTGAACTTGGACTTGCTCCCCAACTGTCTCTCCTTGTCCTTCTACAACGAGAGATGCACCACATCAAATCGCCTCTACTTTCCGAACTGGACACATGTTGTTACTTTCGGAAACGAAGAACGCCTCCTGGCTGCGCGTCGTGTCTCGGTCACGAGGACCTTATCCAGCCATCGAACTAGACGCCCGTCCTTTGAGATCTTGATATCTATCCACGATGTCCACTAGCACTGCCCTCGCCTCTACGAGTACCTCTATCCCTTCCGCCAGTACCGCCATCACCGCTCGAACCGCGTACGGGCAGACGCGTCGCAAGCTCGTCCTCGCATTCGACATTGGGACCACATTCAGTGGGATCTCATATAGGTAGGCTCTTGATCGCCCTTGTCTGATCCATGCCTCACGGACGGCGTCTGTACAGTATTCTGGACCCTGGAAACATTCCTGAAGTCAAGGGTGTAACGAGGCATGTGGTTCCTTTCAACTATCTGCTTGAGGAAGGTCGGGAGAGTGACGGTGATGGGTAACAGGTTCCCAGCGAATGAGCTCATCAACGGCGCTTCGAAGATCCCTACCATCATCTACTACGATAAGGAGGGCAATGTACAAGCTGTCGGGGCGGAGGCGACGCGCGAAGGCATCGTCGAGCTCGCAGAGGACAACGGGTGGGTCAAAGCCGAATGGTACGTACTTTAAATCCACCTTCTTCGTCCCACCTTCTTCGCGT
Source organism: Cyclocybe cylindracea (assembly GCA_013376435.1). Classification (NCBI taxonomy): domain Eukaryota; kingdom Fungi; phylum Basidiomycota; class Agaricomycetes; order Agaricales; family Hemipholiotaceae; genus Cyclocybe; species Cyclocybe cylindracea. Next base: position 512,198 of record MPNV01002090.1, read on the forward strand.
AAACACACTACATGTCACCTCCTTTCCCAGGTTCAAACTCCACCTCCGATCCAAAGCCAGCACGACCCGCGACATCTCCGACCAGATCCTCTCTCTCCCACCGAACAAGTCCGTCGTTGAGGTCTTCGCCGACTTCCTGCACTACCTCTTCCAGTGCGCCGCGATCTACATCCAGGACACACACGCCAACGGGGCGCACCTCTGGGACTCGGTCAGCGACAACATCGACTTCGTGCTCTCGCACCCGAATGGGTGGGAGGGGCGCGAGCAGGGCGAGATGCGCAGGGCGATGGTGATGGCGCAGCTGGTGAAGGATGATGCGGAGGGGAGAAAGAGGATATCGTTCGTGACGGAGGGAGAGGCGAGCTTGCATTATGCGATTCAGAGGGGGGTGCTGTCGAAGGCTATTGAGGTGGGTTGTATTTTTCGACGTGGAATAGTATTGGGACTGATAGGCGCCCTTGATAGTCCGGGGCGGGTGTTATCATCGTAGACGCTGGCGGAGGAACGATCGATATCAGCGCCTATCGGTGCGATGCTGCGACCAAGACGTTCGAAGAGACGGCTGCGCCCCAATGTATGTCTATATCCAGTCAACATCCTCATCTCATCCAACACCTTCGTTTCTCCGCAGGCCACTTTTACGGCTCCATATTCGTCAGTGTGCATTGTCAAGAGTTCCTCCGAGGTTCGTCTCCTCTGCCCTCTACGCTCTGCTCCCGCACTAACTCTCATACCCTCCATGATGCAAAGCCTTTCTCGAAGGCTCGCCGTTCCTCGAAGATGTCACCTACATCGCTCAGTGCTTTGACAAAACCACCAAGCAGCGGTTCAAGAACAACGCTGACGCGCAATACATCAAGTTCGGCTCAACCAGGGACAACGACCCGCAGTATAACATACGTTTTGGGCAGCTCAGGCTGAGCGGGTGAGTTTCCGTCGTTTTTGACCTATTTTCGACGCATTGTGTGCTAGGTCGGTTTTAATCACTGAATGTAGGACGGACGTTTCAAGCTTCTTCGAGCCCTCGGTCGACTGTATCATCAACGCGGTGAAAGAGCAGTGCCGAGTCTCGCCTCATAAGATCCACGTATGCCCTGTCTCCTTCCTCTTGCGCTACATGGATATCGAGACCGTATTTCTTCAGCACGTCGTCCTCGTCGGCGGCTTCTCCGCGAGCGACTGGCTCCTCAAGCAAGTTCAAGCTGGGCTATCCGACCTCAAGTTGAACGTCTTCAGGCCTGAGGACTACGTGTAAGTCTTTACTCTCTCTTGTTTCCCTCTCTGTCCCTGGTTTAATAACCGCCCGGTTCAGGAACAAGGCAGTATCCGACGGCGCCGTCTCGTTCTACATCGACCACTTTGTCCGCGTGCGCGTCTCTAAAGTGACTTTCGGCTCGCTCGCGACGATCAACTACAACCCGAAGGACGCAGACCACGTACGGAGATTGACTAAGGTGCTCACGGATGTGGACGGGCGCAAGTTGGTGCCGAACCACTTTTATATCATGTTGCCGAAGGTGAGTTGGAATGATCTTGGTAGGTAATTGGATTGCAAAAGATAATGATGGTCCGGTGATTGTAGAATACACAAATCGAGGAGACGAAGGAGTTCAGAGACAGCTTCTCGATGACCGGCTTCGATCCCTCGCACTTCCAGTCGGTGACCAACGAGGTATGGTGCTATCGCGGGAACCTGGCTAGTCCAAAGTGGAAAGATCTTGACCCCGGTTCGCCTTCGCTCCCCCTCCCTTCTTCGCACTCAAACTAACGCCTTCTCCAGATAATTTCGAAATATTCTGCACCATCGAGGCAGACCTCTCCAGCATCCCACTTACCCCACAAGTCAGCGCGAGCGGGCATACATACTATCGCGTGTGGTTCCAGATCGTCCTGCTCTTTGGGTTGACGGAGATTGAAGCGCATATGGCTTGGGAGGAAAATGTAAGCCCCAAAACCTTTCTTGTTCTCCGCCGTCTTCTCACATATCTCCTTTAGGGCGTCGAAAGAAGGCATGTCTTTGTTTAGGCACCAGTTAGACATGTCCCCCGTCGTGCTGACCTTTATGGTTTCTTGCAGGGGACCGGCCACGGTCATGTACACCAAAGACGTGTAACAGGAGCAAGGGTCTATGTACTTCGTGACTTCATAATGACTCTGGGCCCTTTGACAACAGGCCAGCATTGCAATTGTGCTGTTTCCGATCCTGGTCATCTCAAATGGGATACACTTCATTTCCGCGAACCATGACTGATCATGAGATATCAGCTCGCTCGGGATCAGGGCGGTATATAGACCCATGGGTGACTGCTAGCGTTCCGAGGGTACTAGCTACGCTCGAGATCCATGGGTAGGAAAACTGTGCTCTGACTTTTTACCCATACATCTTGCCGCCACTAATCACGATCTTACCCCGAGGTGCAGTCGGGTTGTTTGTTCCGCGGTTGCGTTTAGCACATAGCTGATTCGAAGTAACGAACGTGTGTCGCGTGTTGGCCACCCGCTGTAATAGCACCAGGAATGAACGGGCTTGACGTTCTTTCACTCGTATTAGACTCGAGGCTATGGAGGTATCGTTCATCTCTTTCCCTCTTCCCCTTACCCTTCAGCGACAACATGCCCCCGCTTCCACCATCAACTCGCCCACCGTACAAAGGCACCCGTCGGAAGCTCGTCCTGGCGTTCGATGTCGGAACAACCTATAGTGGGATTTCATACAGGTTCCTCCTCGCCGTCATTATCAATCCTCGAGTCGAAGGTCTCATTCCATGGTTAGTATCTTGGACCGGCCGTGTTCCGGAAGTCAAGGGAGTAACAAGGTGAGTTCATCTAATATCTGTGTCATCTCTTGAGAAATTAGAATTGTTGGGTAGATTCCCGGCACATGAGCAGACAAGCGGCACATCGAAGATCCCAACGCTGATCTATTATAACGGAGATGGGGAGGTGTGCGCTGTCGGCGCTGAGGCAACAGTAGAAGATGTTCGTCAAACCGCAGAAGAGGAGGGTTGGCACAAGGCCGAATAGTGAGTAGCCTGCCCTGTTAGCGACCATTCGTTCCCTGAATAACTTGAATGGGGCTCTGGGAGTCAGGTTCAAGCCACATCTCCGCTCCAAGACCGCTCCTGGACGACTTATTAACGAATACATCCCGCCTCTCCCGCCTAACAAGTCAATCATCGAAGCCTTCGCTGATTTTCTCCTCTATCTGTTGCAATGTGCCTCCAAATACATTCAAGATACCCACCCGAATGGCCCACGACTTTGGAGCTCCGTCGAAGACAGTATCGATTTCGTTCTCTCGCACCCGAACGGGTGGGAAGGCATGGAGCAGAACCAGATTCGCAAGGCGGCTGTTCTTGCTGGGCTTATTCCCGATAGTCCCAGCGGGCACGCGCGGATTAGATTCGTTACCGAAGGCGAGGCGAGTTTGCATTTTGCCGTCCAACAGGGAATCCTGGTCGAAGCCATGGAGGTAGGGATTCTTTGTGTTTAGTAAACACTAAAGCACCCCGTCTTGTAGGGAGGGAATGCAGTTGTCGTCGTTGATGCAGGAGGAGGAACTATAGACGTCAGCTTGATGAGTTTTTGACTAAAGGAACCTGCAGGTCATTTTTACGGATCAGCGTTCGTTAGTATCCATCCTCGGGTGTACTTGCAACGTATGTTTATTCTTCATGCGATTTGCCTCTTTGCTAAATTTCTTGGCGTTATGTGGCGCAGATTTCTTGGCAGACTCTCCATATCTGGACGATATTGAGCATATCGTTGAATGTTTTGACGATACCACAAAAATACGTTTCAAATCCGATACTAGTCAGCAATACATCAAGTTCGGGTCAACACGAGACAATGATGCAACATACAATATTCGGTTCGGTCAACTGAAGCTCGATTGGTAAGTGCTCTCCAGCACCACTAGAGTATGCGGTCTACATAGTGGATAACAACCTTCTATCTCGACCAGAGCCGATGTTGCTGGCTTCTTCCAACCCTCTGTACTGTGCATTGTGAACGCTGTTTTGGAACAGCGACGCTTGTCACGGGCAAGAGTTCAGGTCGGATTTCTCGACTTTGGCACTCCTGACTGTCGCTTACCTTCCTTAGAGTGTGCTTATGGTTGGCGGCTTTTCTTCCAACGACTGGCTCCTCCAGAGTGTACAACACGAACTGGGAAAATACGGCCTTGACGCCTTCCGTCCTGCAGATCATATGTGAGTCACTGTTTCATGCCCGGGACGCGTTGTTAAACGAGGCGTCATACTCTAAGAAACAAGGCAGTATCAGACGGAGCTGTATCGTTCTACTTTGACAACGTTGTGCGTGTACGGGTGTCCAAGGTCACCTTCGGGACACTCTCAAGCGTTGAGTATAACCGGAAAGATCCCGACCAATCACGGGCGAGGTCTATATTCTTGGACCACTCCGGAGACAAGAGGCTACCAGATCAATTCAATATCGTACTGAGAAAGGTAGCCATATATCTTATAGCATTTGAAGAGAGCTAACACGATTCCACAGAACACCCAAATATCAGAAGCAACCGAGTTTAGACAGCGCTTCGGCCGGGTATACTCAAACCGTTCCGACCTACGGTCCGTCTCGACGGTCATTTGGTGTTATCGAGGTACCACGAATAATCCTGTCTGGAAATCTGATGACCCAGGTAAGCTTCAATGACTGCACTTGGTCCAGACGCACCTTATGTTCTAACCGCCAGGGCATTATTCCGAACTCTGCACCATCACTGCTGACCTCTCCCACATGCAAATGAAGCCGAAGAAGAATGATAAAGGTGACCTGTATTATCGCTTGGAATACGACTTGGTCCTCTTGTTAGGGTTCACGGAAATACAGGCTCAGATAGCATGGAAGGAAGATGTAAGTATGATGCCTCATATAACATCCTTGTGATTTGTTCAGTCCTTCTCTAGAAGGTCGAGCACCGGTAAGTAAGATTGGCGCTTTGCTAACTTCACGTTAGCTACAACAAAGCTGATGAACTCATAGCGGACCTGCCACGATCGTTTACGATAGAAATGTTTGAAATTGAATGGTTACACCTATACTGCGCAGAGTACCCCCATGAGTGGGTTGTTTGCCTCGCATTACTTCTGTACCGTGTAGCGGCCGACCTCCGAGTGCGCTATTGGCGCCAGGTTAGCCATATTGAACCGACCAATAGTGAGATGGATATGCCTCTTGAGAGATTACACGGGTTAAAAATTAAGATCCGTTCCCTCACTCCAGAGTCGAAGCCGATAGGCTGCTTCTCAATTATACCCCGAATCTGTTCCACTGAGACGTAGTCCCATTCAAACTTGACGTCAGAGCGAGGGAAATGGATCTCTTGTAGGATGGATTTGCTAAAGTAAGTCTCTTATCCATGAGCTGATTCTGCGACAAGAAACATTGAAAGCTGAATATAGCACAAGGATTTCGGTTATTCCTGTCAGTCAACAATCGCCATATGCCTACACCGATCATCGTGTGCTATACACCTTTAAACTGGAGGATCTATTGGTCGGTCGATGTTTCCTCGGGGTGCCAAGGACGGTGCGGATGTGCTTAAACCATTAACCGAGGCCTCTGTTTCGAAAGCGGTGTGCCTTCATGCTTCGTCGACCCTCGAAGAAGGGATAAGTACATGTTATCCATATGGGACTGAATGCAAAGGACTGTTCTCGGAGGTATCGTGTAGGTGTGACTGTCGAGTTTTTCCAGATCTTCGGGAAGAAAGTCGACAACTGAATAGACTAGCGGTACTAATAGCGCTTCTTTGCCGCTTCGCATCGTCGGAGTCGTCGACTTCGCTAACAACAACTTTGTTTCTCCAGGCGGCGGAAAAGGCTCGCAAGGTCCCTCAGGTGACGCTATGTCATCCTATCACCATGAAGCTACCGTACGCTTGCTGCATATTAAAGCTCTGTGGTTCGGTCCTGTCTGGTTTCCTTGTGCGAAAACATCGTCCCACCTAGATCCCTACCATGCATTGGCGTTCGTTGCTCTCATTCGCCGTCCTCACTGCGCCATACGCCCAGGCGCTGATTCGTTTCCCATGCGCGCAATTGGTGACGGAGCGTCTTGACCCGTGAGTGGTGTACGGCTAGCATAGAGTTCCAGTCCCTCACAGTCCACCATTAGACTGGTCTTCCCTGGTCAGGTTTCGCCTCACGTCCATCAAATCATTGGAGGGAATGCGTATGTACAGGCGAACGACGCGGTGCCTCCATGTACCTAAACTCATTCTCTAGGTTTAACATCACCATGGACCCCGCCAACGACATTTCGAGACTCGCGACTTGCACCACTTGTAAATTCAAGGAGAATAAGTCGAACTACTGGACCGCTGTCATGTATTTCAAACACCCCAACGGCACCTTCATTCGGGTTCCGCAAATGCCCAACCACCTCACCGGCAGCCCAGACGGCGGGATGACCGTCTACTACATCCCGCCTACCGACCGTTCAAAAGTCACGGCTTTCCCACCTGTATGAAATATTCTGTTAGTACTGGGGTGGGCTATTCTTTAATCCTCTTTATTCGTCAGGGCTTCCGTATGATCGCTGGAAATCCCATGCGTCGCCAGCAGACGAGCGCTAACCCTAACAGCCCGGAGGCCTGGTCCTCTTCGTTCAGGTGCTGGCAGACGTCCGGTTTCACCGATGCATCCAACTCCTCGCCCCCTGGTGCTGGAAACTACGACACAGTCACCCTTCCTCCTCGGCCCTGCCCAGCAGGTATCCGCTCGCACATCTTCTTCCCTGCGTGCTGGGACGGCAAGAACCTCGACAGTCCCGACCACGCCAGCCACGTCGCGTACTTCCAGGGCAACGTCGACAGGAACGCGGGTATGATCCTCATGAAGGGAACCTGCCCCTCAACGCACCCCGTCCGCATGCCGCTCCTGTTCTTCGAGACCGTCTGGGACACAAGACCGTTTAATAGCATGTGGCCGTCCGACGGCAGCCAGCCGTTCGTGCTCTCGATGGGCGACCCCACTGGGTATGGACACCACGGCGACTACGTCTTCGGGTGGGAAGGCGACGCNCTTCCCTTCCTTACCCACAACAAAATTGTATGTGACTACAAAAAACGTACTGCGATCAATAAAGACACGTTGTTTGACCTTCTGAATGAGACAAAAGTCATACCAGAAAGAAAACCCCCCAAAAAGTCATACTCGCCCAGAAAGGTACAGAAGGCGATCTTTGATACACATAAGGAGGTGATGGAGGAACTGTCCTTCGTCCTGCAAAGTGTACGCGCAAAGGTAGACGCCCACTCCATCATCAAACCCATGAATATAGTGGGTGCCATTAAATCTACAATCGAAAACCTTGCTGAGAAGGAACGCCTTGGCTGCATAGAAAAGGAAATCAAGCATGAATTCTGCAAGGTTTTCGAACCTATCCCGCACAACCGACGTGCAGTATGAACCCAGCGACCTGGTAATGCTGAACACAATCAATAGACGAAAGGAATACAAGGAAAAGGGTGAAAGCCGGGCGGCAAAATTTATGCCCCGCTTTGAAGGTCCCTACCTGGTGTTGAGCGCCCATCCGGAAGCCTCAACGGTCCAACTGGATATTCCCCTAACGGGAAACACCTGCCCTACGTTCCACACATCTCTCGTCCGTCCTTTCAAGCAGGCACACGAAGCGACGGTACCTCGCACTTTGGAGCGCCCAGGTTCGGTGGTAGTCGATGGAACGGAAGTACTTGTGGCGAAAACGGTAATCAGGCACCAGAAGATCGGCCGCGGATACCGTTACCTCGTCCAGTGGAACAATGGCAACCCTCAAGGCGACCGGTGGATCCCAGGATGCGAATTGGAGGGAACCGACGCACTCGACAACTATTGGAAGGTCAACACTTCTTAGTTTACTCCTTGCGCGTACGTAACTGTCTGTTTCGCCCTTGCCTGCGGTAGCTTTTCCCACTGGGTTTTTGATGCACCCGTGAACGGATTGTAACATAAACCTCTTTTCTCTTGTGACACCCTATTTTTCTCTCTCCTCTTTTCTTTTGCTTTTGCTTCTGGAAGATGCTCGATTTTTTAGGGGCGGGGAGGGTGTAAGGACGGCCGTATCCGGAGATGTTTGTAGATGTTGGGTTCTCCTCCTTTATAAGGCGTCGCGTAGATACTCCGCCTTATCTTCTCCTTTCTCTCTCTCTCTCTCGCTTAGTTCGCTCGCACAATCCGACGTTGATCCAGTTCTGTGTTCGCGTGAGTTTCCCTTTCTAGTGTTTTCCCCTATTCGAGGGGTTTTCCAAGGGCGTTCTACTTCAAGTTCGAACTAAGACTTGATGAAGAAGGGATTCAAATCGGACACATGGAGATGAGAAATATGACTCTCTCATTGGGAGGAATACACAATAAGTACGATAATTCAAGATACTTCCCCGTCAACACATTTATGGATAGTGAAACGTTATTTTCCCTCCGACAAAGCCTCTTTAACAAGCTTCGAAACTAGGTCCGAGCGAGGGAGAATTGAACACTTGAATGGCTTCTTATGACTATCAGAGAACCGTAAGTCAGAATTATGAAGACCACTGGAAACAAGGGGCCATACATAATCATCCCTAAATCCTCGTAACCATGGTCAATCTCAATTTCATTGCCGAACTCGTCTTTCGCCTTGTCGATGTTGAAGCCTGATAGGATTGAGGCGATCGTGATCCACATCTACAAGCCGCACCCACGAATAAGCCGTAAGCATGATCTGGGAGAAGATATTTCGCACCGTAGCACTAGCCACATGTTTCCCGACACAAGCGCTAGAAAGATGTGTTTCGGTGAGTCACAGGAAGGTAATGGGGAAGGATGCTTACCGTCGCCCGAATCCATAGGCTAGGACTCGACTGTCCCCGTTCAATTCACCATTCTGTGTGAAGAACCTCTCTGGGTTGAATGTATCTGGCTCGCGGTACTTCTCCTCGTCGTGCGCCATTGCCCTATTCGTCATTGAAAATCAGATCACAAAGAGCAACAACGACAAGGGAAAGAATATCCATACCAAAGATTGGCAAAGATTGTGGTTCCTGAACCGATAGGATGAGCTTCGCAGCCGTCCGACGAAGTGAAGTCGTGGAGACGAACCTTTGGGGATAAAATATCCGTTGTAATAATCATCCTCCGCAGAGGCATGCGCCACGCCGATGCTTAGAGGAGGGTTATATCGCATCACTTCCCGATATACAGCTTCGACGTATGGAAGAGAAGCGCGATCGTCGAAGGTGGGAAGCCGAGAAGTGCCGACGACCATGTCGATCTCGGCTTGAGCTTTCTTCTGGACTTCGGGGTGGGTCAGCATCATGTGGATGAAGGTTCCAGTTGCCGACATCGTCTAGAAGCAATGGTCCTTGAGAATGCGATAGGAAACCCATCGCGTGAATCCACTCACGGTGTCCGACGCCGCTGAAGGGAAATTTCAGAACAAAGCGAGAAACGTGAAGAGCTACGGTAAAACGCACCACTATAAGCCGTATATGCCATATTCGAGAGCACTCTTTCCTCTTGCTCTGAGACCCCGACGGTGTCTTTCCTCCTGAGCATGTCCGATATTACAGACGGCCTGGCCGTACCCGAACCCTAGAGTAACCGCCAGCCGTTAGTATGGAAAGAACGGCAGGGTACTCGACGAAAAAAGCCCTTACCACCCGCGTCTTGACGTGTTCCAACGGTATCCTGATTAGCTCGTTATTCCAAAACGCGCATTCCTCTGCACGTTTCCGAGCCATTGCACCAGGAACCCAGGACGGAACGTGTTTCAGAATCGGGAAGATGTTCATTAAGGCACCACCGGGCATAAGCAGCGGAATGGCCAACGCGACGTTCTTCGCGGCTGCGATGACAGCAGGATCTTCGAGGCTATCTACTTGGTAGCCGTACATTATGTCCATCGTGATGGCGATCGACAGTCTGCGGGGAGAGTGGGACATGAGCCAAGAAGACGCAGATTAATCGCCGGAGGAACGACGCACATCTCGTTGTGTTTGAAGAAATCTTCTGGCGCACGGAGAAGGTTATCGAGCATCTTGTGCACCTGTCGGAGCTGGACGGGCTCGTACGCCCGCGCATGGCGACGATTGAGATGCTGCTGACATGCTTTACGATTGAGGCGCCATTCCTCCCCGTAGTCCATCATGGCTACGTTGTGCTTGTCCCAACCCATTCTGGTGTTATCGAAAATTCAGTACCTCCATCGAGAATGATGGAATACATCTGCTCACATCGTGGTCGTTGGGATCTGGGTACGACTCGAGTATATCTTCGACCGGCGCTCTAGAAGCTCGTCGGCGATTTCGCGCTTGTTGATGAAGAGTACGTGGTTCCCCAAAGCCGTTAGAAAGACTAAATCACCTACATGATGTACCGTTAGTGATCCTAGAAATCAGGAAGAAGAAATGAGAGGCAACATACTGTCCAGCTCCTTTCCCACTTCCCGGAAGTGCTTCGCTGAGTCCTTCAATGGAAGATCGAGCGCGTTCCCAATCAAGAACTTGGGAGGCGGTCCGGGTGGGTATGGACGGCCGTATTTCTTCGCCCCGAGGAGAGCATCCAGAAGTTTCTTTAGCACGAAGAAGATGGCCAGGCCAGCGAAGGCAGAAAGAACACCGTTGGGTGAGTCCATAATGAAGCAGCTTGGAGGAGCGAGCGAAGTTGGTAGAATGAAACAGTTATATAGACCACAAAGATTTTGGAAGTGTCGTAACAGAAAGGGCGAGACTGCTCAAAACATGATTGTCGCGGTTGGATAGGGTGGCCGCTACTAATGATAGCTCGCTCCACGGCATCATACGTATCAGCCTCGGGCGCTGTCAGATGACAATAGAGGTTATCAGGAATATGCAGCACAAGGTTAGCAAGTTGACGACTCGTACCAACGCGGATTTAGGACAAATACCAGAGACGTTAGCGAAGAACACTTAGCCATCTTTTATCAAGGTGAACCAGGTGGCTGGGAGTCACCGGAGACTTGGAGGAGCCGTGTACACTTCGAGTTCGACTACTTGTCTTCTGAAGCTGTAAGGGCCACGGGGAAACGACAAGGGATCAAAACATGGACGCTAGAAGTACAGGGGAAGTTGCGCTTCTCTGTCAAGTTAGATAGTGTTACTTGAAGGTGAGACCGAGACATTGTGAAGGCCTTACCAAAGAGAGCTCTATCTTCGCACATGTGCATCCGAGTGCGCTCAGTGTCCGAGCGGAACTTTGCGCCTGCATTCAGTAACAAGGCTAGACCACTGGGAGTATGTCGTTTGTCTTAATCTAAGACGGGGGTGAGCTGTCTGCAGAATAAGCAAGCTCTCAGGAAGAATTTTCTCGTCACTGAAGCCCGGAGGCTTGCCGTGAGATCAAAACTGCAGCGCCAGACGTTAGAATGACGAAAGTAGTGATCTTGAAGACTGTATAGGAGGATTAATTTAAGTGCCCTTGGAAGCAAGTAGCTTTCCTGATGCGCTTGTAAACAGCTGTGCCTTCAAAGAGGTGCGCTGGGCAGGCGAAAGGGGCGTGGAAACTGGTGCCGAAATCCCGAAATTCGCACGGTTGTTGTCACCGAAATTCGAATGAACTGTGCTCGTCCCGAAATTCGACATCACACGAGCCTTCCAGTTCTATCACGTCTTGTAGGAAACCTCAGTCATTCGTTTCGGCTCTACAGAAGTCTGGATTCCGGAGATGAAGTATCTAATGATGTAACAAAGGTGCCCTCAATCACGGTGCAGGATGCGTACCCTCGAGGTCAAGCAATACGGTTTCTGGGGCTCTGTGTTGAACTCTCCAGAGTCAAATTGATCGTGAAATCTCCTTTTCTTGCATTTAGCAGTCCAGCTTCACATGTGGGACTCCTCTGTTCTCATCTCCGAAGAAGGAAGAAGGTGTGAACTACCGGGAAAGGGTTCTCGCGCCGATGTGGAAGACAAGGCTCAGTGCGAAGCGTGGAAGGATGAGGTTCAAAACCTTTTGATTTTTCGTACGTTATTGCTTCTCTGTTAGTGAATTTATGATGATGAACGAAACACATTACGAAACGCATTCGAAGGCAGGTCTTTTCTCCCCTGTTGTTACAGTGTGCATCGTCGAATTGTGCAAGAGCTTGCAGCAAGGTCCAAACGAGATTGCGGTCACCCTGCTGGCTTGAATCATCACTCAACTGGAGCGGCAGTCGAATGCATCTCTCTCAGTACCCACCAGCGACCCTGAACCCATATTCCCTTTCACTCCAGCCTATCCTCCGTCCCGAGTCAACGCGTTCTGGTTTCTGATCCTCGTTCTAAGCCTCACCACTGTTCTGATCGGAATCACCTCCCTCCAATGGATACGGGAACATCAATCATACCCGGAACGTTTTCCGCTAGAGCAAATATTCACCGTGCTGCACCTCAGGAGACAGATGCTGCGAAAGTGGAATGTCCCGGCATTTTCATGGCTCTCCCAGTTTCACGAACTCGCTCTCATGTTATTCTTCATTGGACTCGCTGACTTCTTCGGAACGTTGAAGATCGTCGAGGTCAAACAGCTGCCAGCGCGACCATTCCCCTCGTCTCTCGCAGCAAGTAAGCGTAAGAACAGTTTGAACATGTCTGAGGCAGAAATGGACACACCAGCGTAACGCCATCGAACGTCGGCACAGGCCTCTCCGGAACAAAGATGGATTTCTCATTGTAACAAGTCCACTATCAGCGTCGCCGTATATTTTAGTAGATGACAACAAACAGGGAAATCGACTTGAACGCTCAATATATTCCTCTGATCGTACCGCGAGAGGAAAATTTAACACTCAAGGTTCTACCCAGGGTTCAAATAAAGGCGAGGGATATGACACGATACAGTAGGCTTTGACAGCGATTTTATTCTGTCTTCGCGACCTCTTCGATCAACTTCCTCACGAGGTCCGATCTGGGGACAATTGAGCACTTGAACGGCTTTTTATGTCTGCAACCAGCACCATGTCGACACCGTGAGCGGAATTTCGGGGAAAGGGGCTGATACACGTACACTCCGCCTCCATTATCCTCATATTCATCGTTGATCTCTATCTCATTCCCGTGCTCGTCCTCGGCTTTGCCGATTGTGAAGCAGGCAAGTACGGAGACGATCATGATCCACACCTGCATTTTTTCTTTTGAGAGTCGGAAATTAGCAGAATCAGAGCACAAACTCACGGTAGCGCTCGCGACATATTTTCCGACGCAAGCCCTGCGAGGAGGGCCTATCAGCAAAGAGGAAAGCAGAAGATAAGGGTGCCCACCGTACCTTCGCCCGAAACCATAGGCAAGAACCCTTGCATCGTCATTTAGTTGCCCATTCTCATCCAAGAACCTCTCAGGTTTGAACTCGTAGGGGTCTGTATACTTCTCCTCATCGTGCGTCATAGCCCTATAAGTTCAGATCACGAAACCACCATGGGAAGGGAATACAAACGCACCATATATTGGAAAAGACCGCCGTTCCTACGAGGAAAATTATCGAAATTGCTGAAAGGGCAGAATTACCACATGACGTACCTTTAGGGATAAAATATCCCTTGTAGACGTCGTCCTCCGTGGTCTTATGCGGAACTCCGAGATGCCCGGGTGGGTTATATCGCATCACCTCACGATAGATTGCCTCGACATAGGGAAGAGAGGCGCGGTCCCCGAACGTGGGAAGACGAAATTGTGTCCCTATTACCCTTTCTATTTCTTCTTGGGCTTTCTTCTGTACAGCTGGGTGGGTGGCAATCATGTGGAAGAAGGTTCCTGTGGTCGACACTGTCTGTGAAATTGAATAGCGGGAGGGTTCTGTTAACCCCAGCCCATGTATAGAGTGAACGTGTTGTAGACGTACTGTTTCGCCTGCGGCTGCAGGATACATCAGAACATGGTTCTTTGTGTAACAGTTTGCATGTAAGAGGGACACACCGCCGTATAGCGTATACGCCACATTATAGAGGATTTTTTCCTCTTCGGGAGAAACCCCTCCGACGCTCTTCCTCTCGAGCATATCGGAGATGGTGGAGACCGCCGCAGTGCTCTCGCGCTAAATTTATGCATATAAAAAGTACGCTCGTCAGTTAGTTATCAAGACAGCGAGGACTGGATACATGCCATTCGTCGCATCACGTCCTCCAAAGGGATCCTCTGCATCTCTCGCGTCCAATGTGCGTACTCCTCTGCTTTCCTCCGTGCAATCGAGCCAGGGATCCATGGCGGGATATGGCGCAGAAATGGGAATATATTCATATACGCAGCGCCGGGCATGAGGAGAGAGGTACCCTCAGCGCTCTTCTGGGCTGCAACGACGACAGGATCGTCGAGCGAGTCAACCTGATAGCCGTACAGCATGTCCAAGGTTATTCCTATTGGGAATCTGCAGGGGAGAATCGCAAAAAAATGCGAGGCCTGATTAGCAGCGTTGCAGATGAATACAGATATTGAAGCCCCACGTACAGTTCGTTGTAATGCATAAAGTCTTCGGGGGAGTCCAGAAGCCGCTCCAGTAATTTGTGGACGTGGCGGAGATAGACATCCTCGTACGATCGCGTCTTGTCAAGATTTAGGAGCTGTTGGCAGGCTTTTCGATGTGCCCTCCACTCCTCGCCGTAATCCATGAAGACGATATTGATCGTATCCCATCCCATCCTAAACCATAAATCATCAGGCAACATTGCGTTCAAAGGACCGACTCACGCTCTCATTGCCGGAATCTGCGTACGTCCAGAATAGGTCCTAGCTCGCCGTTCCAGTAGCTCCTCGGCATCCTCACGTTTGTTCAGAACAAGGATATCGGTACCAAGGGCATTGAGGTAGATCAGGTCGCCTACCGGGGAGTTTAAGTAAAGTTACTGCCCATCTTCCGCGAATGGAGACTCGGCTTACTATTAATCTCCCTTCCCACTTTCACGAAATGCCGTCCTCCATCACTTGTTGGGAAGTCGAGTGCGTTGCCGATAAGCAGTTTGGGCTTCGGACCAGGAGGATATGGCCCTCTTTTCTTGCTTTTAAGGAGAAACAACAGGGCTTTGACGAAAAAGGCGAGGAAGACTACCCCCAGTGACCCGGAAGCCAGGTTGGTGAGAGGGAGACCCATGGCTAATCCGTATTTGGCGTGGCTTCTTCGAGGTGGGTCTTAGGAAGAGATAGGTTCTTATATGGAGAGATAAAGAATCGTACTGACAGCAATCCCCAATGCGCAGCTGGACGTTCAATTGACGCGAGACAGCTGGAGGATCGGCTTCGAGTCGACACCGATATTCGGAGGAAAATGACCCGTTGTTCAAGGCTTCATTGGACAACCCATCAATCGTCTACATATCTGTAAGCAAATCGGACAATCACTGAATGCAGCAGCATTGTTGATGGACAGCAGCGGACGAGAGGGAGGGCCTTGGCACCGGGGATAGACGTCGATAGACCCGTATCAAGGGCAGTCAGAGAAGCGTCTGTATGTAGAGGACATGACTGCAGAGGATGACGATGAAACAATATAACTATCCAGAGAGGTTTTTCAAAAGTAGGCATATTGTCGTTCAAGAACTTGTATGGGGAGTATTCGACTACATGTGTGTCCCATGCTTACTAAAGTATCGGAATATGTAGAAGGCCCGTACATTACACGACATATGGGATAGGAGGACTTCGGGTTGAGGATGAGAGCTCACCATCACTGGGAAACGGTTCTGGCATAAGGATTGGACTTTTTAATTCAGAGGAAACGAGGTCTAAGTGGTCCCTTCGCCTGAAGCCGCTTCCTCGACGAGCCTCCGTGCACCCTCAGATCTCGGAACGAAGCGACATTTGAATGGCTTCTTGTGCCTTCCATTGAGAGTTATTTACCAAGTCCTAACAAGGGAAGGGAGGGCACTTACCTGACCAGAGCTAAATACTCGCATTCGTCGTTCACCTCAATCTCGTTCCCTCGTTCAGCTTTGGCGCGCTCTATCATGAAGCAGGCGAGCACTGACACGATGGTGATCCACATCTGAGTAATATAAATTTTAATATTGCCGTACAAGGAGTGGGAGGGCTCTTACGGTGGCACTCGCAACGTGTTTTCCAACACAAGCCCTGTGATAACAAGAAGGAGAGGATCAGATAAAGGATCGATGTGGTCATCACGGCCCAGTACCTACCTCCGACCAAATCCATACGCTAAAATCTGGTCGTCGTCATTGAGCTTCCCGTGCTGTCCAGAAATCCTCGGGCGTTAAAGGTCAGGGTGGAATAAACACTTTCATCGTGGTCATTGCCTAATGATTCACCAACTCGTGGAACTTGAATCACGAACATCGGCTCTCGATTCGAGGTATTACATCTTCCAGCTTCGCACACACAGATTACCCTTCGTTAAGGTTCCTCTACAATCGTCTCCGTGGCGGAATGCGTGAGCGATGTAAAACTGCTGGAGGTAACGCTACTCGCGGGTGATGCCTCGATGTACGGCAGGGATGGCGGTCGCAAAGGGTGGGCAGCGGCCCGTATCCAATAATTGCGTCGATTCCGCTTGGGTTTTCTTTGGATCGAGGGTGCATGCGCATGCGTAAAAAACCAGCCTGTCGCAAGGGTGACGGTCTGCGTTTTGGGGTTTGTTGGGCCGTGCTAATAGACGACATCGTGTGTTAGCAGGATTACGGTCTCCCCGCGGCTGAGTTGATGATTGAATGGCGTCTTCCTTACCTTGTTAAAGAAGATGTGATGTGCTGTGTAGGGCCATGCGATGTTGACAACCGCTCTGTCCGATCTGGTATCCCGCCGGGCTGCATTCTTTCAAGCATCCTAAGACGGATAGTCGCCGTGCCTGGTCCTCCAATAACGTCGCATCATGCAACCTTTCTTTGACAGGGATAAACGACGAACCCTTTCCTCTAATCGCATTGGGATGCCTCGATTCGTGCATCCAAATCTTTCTCTCACTCTTCCCGCAGTTCTTCCGGGCCCATGCAGGGGATACCTAGACGGCAGGACGTTTCAGTGCCCCGCCAGGACCAAGGGGGTTTGTCAGCAGGCATTTCTCGCTGCAGGTTGGCGGGGTCATTGTGCCGGTCGAATATCCTGGTATCCGTCATTATGTACTACCGCGGTCGAAAGCTAACCGTACGGCGTAATACACAGAGGAAGTCAGTTAACAGAAATCCTATTAGGGAACGAGAAGACGTAGCATACCACTTCGTGTGTGCATGAAGTCCTCGGGGCGAGCGAATGAGCCGGTTAAGCGCATCTTGCGGAGTTGTGGCGCGTGGGACGGTCGTGGGCGTGTCTGGCTGCTTGTTGAGGTGCTGCTGGGCGATCTTACGGTGTTTCCTCCACTCGTCGCCGTAGTCAATTAATGCGATGTTGCTCGTATCCCAGCCAATCCTTAAACAAATAATAAGCCAAAGCAAGAGGGGAGGGCAAAGGTGCTCACGCTTTGATGGCCGGGAGTTGAGGCCGCCCAGAGTAGATCCTTGAGCGCTTCTCCAGTAGGTCATCGGCGATGTTTTTCTTATTGATGAAGAGAATGTGGTTCCCGAAGATGTTGAGATGAACCAAGCCGCCTGGAAGAAAGGCACACCGTTCAGAAATACATGCAGCAGAACTCAGATAGTAGGTCGTCAACGTACTTTGAAGCTGTGCTCCGACGTCCATGAAATGCTGCCCAATGCCGCTCATCGGGAAGTCCAGTGCATTACCGATCAGGAACTTTGGCTTTGGGCCTGGGGGGTACGGCCCCTTCCTCGCGTTCCAGGTGTTGAGTATTTTCTTGAGGAGGACAATCACAAAGAACCCTATAGCTGTGGATATAAAGTTGGTTGACGACCCCGACATCCTAGAGTTGGAGGACGCTGAGCGCTTGGGAAGGAAATTTTTGAAGTTTGCGACGGGAAGGGGTGCCGACTTCCCAGCTTTATCGATACGAGCACAACATGACCCTAGAATGCAACGTAGGGCTAGCGATAGAGAGTTACGACATCGCGATCAGATGGCCGATGAAAGAGGGGGAGTTCAAGGTTATTGACGTCGAGCGAAGGTATGAAAATGCTGTTATAAATGGAACGTGGAGCACCTGAGCGGCTTGACGCCTTCGTTAAAGATCAGAGTTTGACTTACTGGAGGATATTCAGCTGAAGAGTGAGAAAAACGGATTCGATATGCCGAGAACGACGTCAGCCGAATCCTGGCGCCACTACCAGTGAAAGCCTAGCCAGAAAGATGGTTGAAAAATAGAGCTTGAAAGTGGGCTTTCTCACGAGTGGACAGAATGAGAAGATACGAGAGATCCAGCGGCGCTACAGTGCTCGATTGTCAAATAAGGGGAGCTCGTCCGTCACGAATGAGCACGTAGCTGACCTCATGAGTGGTGGGCAATAATCATAGAATTGTCGTAAATTGGTGTCTCGACTCGGAGACTCAATGTGCCGAGGGTAGGACAGTGAAATGTACATTCAGCAGGTGGACCAGGAGAGGGATGGAATTTAGGAACGGAATGGACAGAGAGGTCTAACGACGCACGCTGATTGCCGACAAAGACATGAAGAGAAAGATAGCCCACCCCCGGAGCGGACGCAGAACAAGTGGCTGAACCCCGGTATAGTTGCGTCAGTACCCAAACGAAGAGTCGGACGACGCGGTATGTCGAGGGTAGGTGGACTTTCACTCATGGGGCGGGGTTGGTTGCAAGCCGACGCACAGGCTAGATGGAAAGTGGCGAGCAGAGAAGCGTTGCAAAATGATACTTGAGAGTAGCATGAACAGCGGGTCGCGATTAGATCCTTGCAGGGATCACAAATTCGGCCTCACAGCGCACGTATAGTCCCTCCCATGGCCCACCCTAGAAGCGGAGCATCCGATACCCTCTGACATTCGCGTCAATACCCGTAAAATATTGGCCACGAAAGGGATGTCAAGAGGAAGCAGTCGCGCTCGAGGGGTGGGGTTGGTCGGCGTGCCGCCTAACGAGTATGGATCCGAGATCTAGCCGGACATTTGAGGTGAAAGGACTGCCGGGTGGTCGTGTTTAGCAGGGTACACTACTCGCGACTGGAGACGGGGAGGACGATCATGATCGTCCCATGCACACACGTTTATCGCCATCGCCCACCTCAGGAACGAGGCGTATCAGAGTGGGCTGCGTACCCTCGGACACTTGCGCGCTACTCAGACAGAGTGCAGGAAGGCGCAGCGTGCCGAGGGTAGCTAGTCACGCTCGTGGGCTGAGGCTGGTTGCAAGTCGGCCTGCCAGCTGAAGGGAAGGGATGAAAGCGATATGGAAAAGAGACCCGGCGGCGTGCGTGACGTGTAGAAGGTCACAGTGAGTAAGATGGGGCAGAACGAACTCGAGTCGCCGTTGGATCACAGTCGCACCTCTGCACGCACATGCATCCCAATTGCCCACCCAAGGAGTAGTGTCTTCAACTGGCGTAACTCACGCACACATAGTATTCCGAGAGTAGCCACTTCTGCTTGTGGGGTGGGGGCGTGCGCGGTTGAAAGGAGACGAGGCAAAGAGGAGAGACAAGAAATATGCGATCGTGTTTAGCAGCCGCAGAACACGACCAGATGAAAGTCAGTATCATATATGAGCAACTGTAGGAGTCGGATAAACGGGATATATCATCGATAAGGCAGTGAAGGTTTGTGAGAACCGCCACGTACGCGAGGAAGAGCTTGAGCAAAAGTTGACGTTGAATCGTTGAGGCCCAGTGAAAAGCCCAGTGAAAAGCCCGCTGTATTAGACTGGCCCTGATTGGTTTACTAGTAAGTCCAAGTTCGCGGTTGGCCGGTGCCTCGGAGACGTTGTGTGTGCATGACGGTGGTGGTGGTTGAAAAGAAACCAGAAAGAAACGGATCGCGTCGGGGTAGAAATCGTCGGACCGGCGGCTCCGCGATCCAAAGCGCACATTTGAGTTTTCGAAACTTGACTTAAGTACATGATGAAGTCTAGATTATCTATAACGAATAGCAATTAATCGAATGAGAAAGCAGACGTGCGTACGCGTGTCTATCCGATATATGAGCACTGGAATGAATAACGATATGTAAGGTACTTCGAGCATAACTCTTCCTCATTCCGGATGAGGAATGGAGCCGGTATGATGCTCGACCACGGCGGACGCATACGTCCGCTCTGAGCAGAGTAGGTTGACCGAGGGTTGGACCTGGGGCATCTACAGGCACGACGCCCGAACGTGCGACGCTCATGCAAGAGTAGTTCTTTCGGGCTCCACACCGTGCCAAGAAACACCTGTCTCTCGGTTAAACCTCACCTCTCGAGAGGTCGGGCCGATATTCGAATATATGGGGATGCCATAGGGGCACGCAGAGCTCGAACACTGCGCACACGCCGTGCCACATCACGCTCGAGCTCCCTTTCTACGCGCCAGGTGGCAATATCCCTGCGCCCTCCCATAAGAATTCAAGTTCTCAGGGAGGCAGGCCTAAGGGATATCCCATACACCGAGTGAGTGGACGGAATACCATAGGATGAAGAGAACGAAATCCGAAAAGAGTACTGCACGACTCGCGTGAACGAGCTGAAACACAACGGGGGAACTGCACACGAAGATGTCAATCCATGCCTTCGGTTACGGGTACGCGGTGAGCGTGTGGGCGCGAAGTGGCATTCCATCCATCTCGGGGCAGCGGCCGAGGCGAAGGCGAAGGGTTTAAAGAGCTACGGTTCATTGGATGAGACGCGATTGAGTGGGATTGGGTTGGATTGGACTTATGAAGGAATGATCACCAAGGCCATCGCGCATCGCGCACGAAACGTATCGCCCACCCGAGCTGTGAATTCATTGAAACCATCGCACACTGGAGTCAGTGCCCATAGAAATGTTGGGCAACAAACACACTGCGGCGAGAGTAGTGAGTTGGCAGCGTGAGTGGGACGGGCCAATGTGCGAGGAAATTCGTTCAGCTTAAGTGCGAGCACCGACTCGAAGACTTCAAGTTCCTATGAGTAAGAAGAAATCGAAACTTGCCTAATCGCTGTGAGCATCTTTCGCCCACTGAACCAGAGAGAATTACACAGTGACCATCGAAGCCTGACGTCGATCTAGGCATAACCCCAAAGACGGCATATACAGATGGAAATGGAACATTCCCTTCAGATCAATGGGCACCGCTACAGGCGAAAAGATCAAGGGTCGGGAGGACTGGGTGCGGTGAGACGGTGTGCAGTAAGATGAGAAGGATGGAACAAAGGCGGGAAAACGTACTAGTAGATTCGATGAGCCAGATAAGGACACGAGGCGATCAGCTGGCACCGTGGGTCGTGCCAGGCCGTGTATGACGGTCTCTACCTTGCGCAGTCCTGATAAATCTATGCACTAGCGTGCTAGGACGGGTAGGTTGGAGTAGCCTGAGTAAGAGTCAGAGTGCGCAGAGTGATGAGGTCCACAAATCGCTTTCGAAGCATGTCGTGGGGGAAGTGGGGGTTCAAGTTGTCGTCGTGAGAGGAAACGAGCCTCCATCGCCCTTCCGCGTCTCGGCGGTCGGCCCGAGATGCACCCGCTCTCCGTGCCGGCCCCTCCGATTGGTCGTCCGAAATCCAATGCCGCTCCAGCGACAACCTGGGCCGGCCTGGCAAAACTCGGCTCGCACCATCCTGCCGTTCACTGCAGGTCGGGACACGCCCCCATCGCCTCTCTCGTCGTTTTTGTAAATGTTTGGGGTGTTAGGGTGCACACTCGCCACGGTTTTGGCTCCGTCTTCCTTACATAACACAACAAACAAACGGCCGAAGAACATGAACGAGAAGAAAAATGCTGAAGAGTAGTTCTGGGATCTGGTCTGGGAGAGAAGAAGCCAACTGGTTTCGTCGCGGTTTCGTGGAAGTAAACTTTGGAACGTATTCTCGGAGACTGAATAGTGTCGAAGAATACATCACTTATGCAGAGTGTTCGTGAACAGGAAATGACCGGAAGTTACATAGAATTGTTGAGATTGGATGAGCAGATGTGTTCATTCAAAATTGCTTACGGGCGTGAATATCTCTAATCCTTGAGCACTGAAGGGAAAAACGACCCGCGTGCCACTGTACCCCACCCCAGGAGCAGGTTGCCACAAGGCCGGGAACTCCCTCAGAGCCCGATCGATTCCCAGAAAAAGGCTGGGAACCACGGTCAGTCGAGAGTGGAAAGTCACGCTCGCGGGGCGGGGCAGGTTGGTACGCGGGCTCAGCGCTAGAGGGAGGTAATACAGGATGAATCGAAGCCGTATGACGATTTGTAGGGTGTTATCATATACAAAGCCCCGTTTATTGGGAAAGGGCGAAGTTTACAAATGAAGCATTGGGACGGGTGTCTATCTACGCAATCAAAGACACATTTGATTCCTGATTCTCCATATTCCTGCATCGTTCGCAAACCCTTCGCAACATTCCTTACATCTCCGGTGATTTCCTCACCTTGTTGCTTACCACACCAAGAAAATGGATTGGATTGAGTTTATGGAGGAATGATCACCAACGCCATCGCGCATCGCGGACGAAACGTATCGCCCACCCGAGCTGTGAATTCATCGAAGCATCATCGCACACTGGAGTCACCGCCCCTAGAGACGTTGGGCAGCAAACACGCTGTTGCGAGAGCAATGAGCTGGCAGCGCAGGTGGGACACGTCGGTGTGCGCCGTGCAGGCTGGATAGAGAAAGAGGTGGAGTGGAATTTGGGAATGTAGAAATCCGTACCGCCCACCGGCCCTTTCCCCGTAGAAATGAGACTGGAAAACTCTCGCCCACCATTGTTTGAGCACCCCGGAAGTAAGCCACGCCCACTGCAGAGGCGGTTCGTAAATTTATTGAGAGCCTACGCTGGTGAAGGCTACACTTGTACGACCGGCAGACGGGCCTCGAGATGCGATCCTTAGGTCGGTGCAGTGTGCGGATTGCCGTGCGAGGAGGGTGTGTGCGAAAGGGACACAGTGGGACGACAGGCAGGGAGAGGGGGATGAAGGGATGGAGGGAACGGAGAAAGAGGTGGTACATGTATATACCGTAGCCGTTGGCAAGTTGGATGGCTGCGACGAAGCAGACAAGTCATCGATGGTACGAAATCGATAAGAACAACCTAGGGAACAAGCAAGACCTGCATCAAAGGTCGAAGGAAGTCCCAGAGCTAACGCCAATGTCATTGCCAGAAAGAAACGACAGCAGTTAGAAGAGGTAGGGAGCAGCGAGAGGAGGAGAGCTAGCTGTCCGTGGTGGTAAAAAGGTGAGAAACGTTGTGCCTAGGAGTCGAGCCGGCCCAGTGCAGTCACGTTCGAAAGTCCGTCGGTAGAGATCCAAAGTGCCTTGCCTTCCTGGATGGAACATTTTAAACGTTGTTGAATAAAAAAAAATAGTCTACTACAATCTACAAACGATAAGAATACGAACTCGAAAACATATAAATGTGCGTGCGTGCGTGTGCGTGTTCTATCTAGCAGGTAAGTGTCGAATAACATAACGATAGAGTATGCAAGAAACGCTAAATCACCGAGCTAACTGCCCGACGTGCGAAGCCTACGAAACACCCATCTCCCTTCCCACCCACCCCTCCCCATAAAGCACACCGGCCAACCGCACAAGGCCGTCGTACGACAGGACCCCGCGCCATGTGTCTTGGAGGCCTGTCCATTCCTCGTCTTCCTCTCCTTTCTCGTCCTCATCTTCTCCATCCTCCTCTTCTCCATCCTCCTCGTCTCCCATCCCACTTTCTCCCATTCCGCCCTTCCCCTTCCTCTGACCCCGTCGAGTTGTAGCAGCAAGTTCCCCCCGCTCACGCGTCTTCGCCCTCCTCCTCGCGCTCTTCTCCTTGAGTTTGAAGATGGAGTCGGCAGCGGCTTGAAATTGGGGTTGGGGTAAGGAAAGGGAAAGCGCACGAGAACGAGAAGGCGCAGGCGCAGGCAAACTCGCGCTCCTCAACGTCAGCGTCAACTTCCACTCCGCGCCTTCCCTCGCGTGTCCGCGTGGCCTCCCCCTTGGCTGCTGCTGCTGCTCCATACCACCGTCCTCCGTAGAGGATCCCAGCGTATCGTCGTCGCTCCCCCCTTCCTCTTGTCCTGCCTCCCGTTCCCCTAGACCTTCGCCCTCCCCCTCCTCAGGAGAAGGCGTGCGAGGCCCATCGATAGGGACCGACCCAAACACGTCCCCCTCTTCCCGTCGAAAAGCAGACGCAGGCGCCCCAAGACGAGCACGAGCCTCATACAGCGCCCCGCGCCCCATCCACCCACTATCGTCGTCGAGCAGGCGCATCGCGAGGATGTGCAGCGGTGAGTAGGTGTATACGTCGGGTGTTGGGAGGTTGGTTGGTGGCGTAGACGAAATGGGAGTGGGGGTGTCGGATTCGCGGTGTGTGGAATCGTAATTCATGGAATCGTGCTTTGTGGATCCGTAGTTTGCTGAGTGACAGTCCGACGGCAAGCCAACACCAGGCGCGTAGTACACCAAGTCGTTCACCGGCACCCTCGGGCCCTCCTGCTTCCCTCCTCCATCTCCCACCACCCCCTCCACCTCCCCAAGCCCCGCCAAATAACACAGCACAACGCCCATCGCCTCCTCCGGCCTCCACCTCGGTGCTAGCACCCTTACCCTCATTCTCCTCTGAGCCCTGGACCGCCGGTCCTCGTCCTGTCCACTATCTCCAAGCCACGCCCCAACGAAAGCACAAGCCTCCCTCAGCTGCGAACCCGACAACGAAGGCACCCCGTCGGCGTACGCGCTCCGCTCTGAGGGCAGGGCGAGCCGGAGGGTCGTTGGTCGGTGGGGGCGGTGGGATGGGTCGGGGTCGGTGTTAGTGTCGGTGTCGTTTTCGGTGTCGGCGTCATTTTCAGATTCTGAGGATGACGAGGACGATGAACTTGAATTTGAACGCGACGACGACGACGAAGCACCGAGGACCTTAACGAGGACGTACGGCGCCTTTCCTTTTCCTTTGCCCTTTCCTTTTCCTTTGTCCTTCCTCCTCCCCTTGTCCCCCCTCCTCTCTTCCTCTCCAACCTCTCCCACCGCGTCTCCCACATGACTCTCTCCTCTCCTTTCTCCTTTCTCATCTTCCACCTCCCCATCCTCAAACCACCCCCCTCCCTCTCCCAAATCCCACTCCTCTTCCAGAAACCCCACTTCAACCCTCCCACCCACACCTCCACCAACACGCTGGACGCACGCCCTCGCTCTCCTTTCCTCCTTCCTCCTTGTCTTCTCCGTCCGCGCAAGGCGCCGGATGTCGTCTCTCGTCAACTCACGCGTCCTCGTCCTCGACGCCGAGCCGTGTCTTCTCTTCAGCCCCGTAGCTGGCATACGTGATGTTGAATGGGCACGGAGAGGCGTCCTCAGCCCCTCCTGGTACCGGATGACACCAGCCGTGGCGGGGACAGCAGTCCCAACGCCTGGAGCGAAAGCAAGGGCAGGCCCAGGCGACGCCGACCTTCCCCTCCTCCCCGCTCCTGCCCTCGTATGTCTCCTTGGTAAATTCACGCCTGGTCCTGGTCCATATCCATATCCTTGCGTTGGCGCTGGCGTCGGAGTAGCGAACACCCCCACCCCCGCCGAGTTAGGCACAGGCGACCCCACCACAGCCATGTTCTGCGAGAGGGTGAGGGACATGAGGTGCTGTGGGATTGGCGTGACCGGCGGGTTGGCGTTGGAGTTGGGGTTAGAGGAAGGAAAAGGTGGTGGGGCTTTAGACGCGTTCGCAAGCGCCGCGAGGGACATCGTGAGCCCCAGCGCGGGGTGGTGGTGCGACCGTACCCCGCCGTCCTGGTTGGAAGAGGATTGGGCTTGGGCGGAGGCGAGCACGGCGTCGATCGTGTTTGACATCAAGGTCGACCTCGTCGGTCTTACACCAGCGTCAGGCGTTGGAGTCGTTGGTTCCTGGGGTAAAGGCAGCGTAGCACGTTTCGTAGTAGAGGCGGAGGCGGGATGGGGGAGAGGAGGAGAAAGCGGGAGGGCAGAAGACGTCGGCGGCTCCGTGAGCGTCGTCAGACCCGTCTGCAGCGGTTCCGCATCCGTGTCCAGCGCTGCGACCGTCGACGTCTCCGTAGGACTCTGCAAATGCTGCACGTACGTCCTCCCCATCCTTCCCATCCTCCCTCCTGCCGCCGTTGCTGCTGCGGGGGTGGGTGTCGACGTCACCCTCTGCCCC
>MPNV01002090.1:543125-727391 GCA_013376435.1 Cyclocybe cylindracea
AGAGATGGGTTCATCGAGCCGCAATAGAAGGTCATTTGCCAGGCGAGGGCGCGGACGACGGTGCGTAGGGGCACGACGTCGGGGGGTGCGAACGAAGGTGGGAGAGGGGCCCGGATGGTGGTGGTGGTGAAGGAGAAGGTGGGGCGTCAATACCCGTAAAATATTGGCCACGAAAGGGATGTCAAGAGGAAGCAGTCGCGCTCGAGGGGTGGGGTCGGTCGGCGTGCCACCTAACGAGTATGGATCCGAGATCTAGCCGGACATTTGAGGTGAAAGGACTGCCGTGTGGTCATGTTTAGCAGGGTACACTACTCGCGACTGGAAACGGGGAGGACGATTACGATCGTCCTCCCATGCACACCCGTTTATCGCCCTCGCCCACCTCAGGAACGAGGCATATTAGAGTGGGGCTTGCGTACCCTCGGACACTTGCGCGCTACTCAGACAGAGTGTAGGAAGGCGCAGCGTGCCGAGGGTAGGTAGTCGCGCTCGTGGGCTGAGGCTGGTTGCAAGTCGGCCTGCCAGCTGAAGGGAAGGGATGAAAACGATATGGAAAAGAGACTCGTGCGTGACGTGTAGAAGACCACAGTGAGTAAGATGGGACAGAACGAACTCGAGTCGTCGTTGGATATAACGTTCGCACTTCTGCACGCGCATTCTTTCCAATTGCTCACCCCAGGAGTGGCATCTTCAACTAGTATAACTCACGCACACTCAGTACCACAAAACGTTGTGACACACAGTGTTCTGAGGGTAGCCAGTTCCGCTTGTGGGGTGGGGGCGTGCGTGGTTGAAAGGAGACGAGGCAAAGGGGAGAAAGGAGGAGAGACAAGAAATATGCGATCGTGTTTAGCAGTCGCAGAACACGACCAGATGAAAGTCAATAGCATATATGAGCAACTGTAGGAGTCAGATAGACGTGACATATCATCGATAAGGGAGCGAAAGTTTGTGAAAACTGCCACGTACAGGAGAAAGAGGAAGACCAGGAGCAAAAGCTGAACGTTGAAGCTTGAAGCTTGAAGGTCAAGACAAAGACAAATGAGAGCAAAAAGCCTACGCCAGCTGTCCAATGCTGGTACTAGTAAGTTCAAGTTCGTGGTTCGCCAGTGCCTCGGAGTCGTTGTGTGTGTGCGTGACGGTGGTGGTGGTTGAAAAGAAACCAGAAAGGAACCGGATCGCGTCGGAGTAGAAATCGTCGGACCGGCGGCTCCGCGCCCCACATTTGGGTTTTCGAACCTTGATTGAATACTTAGAAAAGACACGATGAAGTTTAGATTATCTATAACGAATAGCAATTAATTGAATGAGGAAGCGTACATACGTACGCGTGGCTATCTGATAGGTGAGCATAACGTTAACGATACATAAGAAACGTGACAGTACTTCGAGCTTTACTCTCCCTCTGTCTGGATGAAGAATGGAGCCAGCGTGTTACTAGAGTATAGCGCAGCCTAGGTCGACAGAAGGTTGAACCTGTGGCGTCTACAGGCACGATGCCCGAACACCCGACGCTCATGCAACAAACGAGTAGTTCTTTTGGGCTCCACGCCGTCCCAAGAAACACCTGTCTCCTGAGAGGTCGCGGCGATATTCGAATAGATGGGGATGCTGGAGGGGCACACGGGACTCGGACATGGCGTATACGCCCTGCCATAGCGCGCTCGAGCCCTCTTTCTACGCGCCAGGTGGCGATATCCCTGCGCCCTCCGATAAGAGGTTCTCGGAGAGGCAGGGCTCCGGGATGTCTCATAAGCCGAGTGAGTGGACAAAGCACGGTAGGATGAAGAGAACGAAATCCAAAAAGAGTACTGCACAACTCGCATGAACGGGGTTAGACCCTACCAGGGGGAATCGCACATGAATATGTCAATTGATACCCAGAGACCCAATGCCCATCCCCAGTCTGGGTGCGAATCGGGCGTGTGGGGCTCGAAGTGGTATTCCATGCATCTCGGTGCAGTGGGCGAGGCAAAGGTGAAGGGTTTAAAGAGCTCGGGTTTGTCAGATGAGATGCGATTGAGTGGGATTGGATTGGATTGGATTTATGGAGGAATGATCACCAAGGCCATCGCGCATCGCGCACGAAACGTATCGCCCACCCGAGCTGTGAATTTACTGAAACCATCGCACACTGGAGTCAGTGCCCACAGAGGTGTTGGGCACCAAACACACGGTGGTGAGAGTAATGAATTGGCAGCGTGAGGGGGACGGGTCAATGTGCGGGCTGGAGGTTGAACGGAGTGTGGATTGATAGAATAGGTGGGTTAGAGAAGGATAATGGAGAACGGGCCGAGAAAGGTGAGGGTCGGGGAAAGGGTTGCTCGGTAGTGGGAACTTTCAAGAGTGGTCAGTTCGAGAAAATTCGTTCAGCTTAGGTGCGAACACTGACTCGGAGACTTCAAGTTCCGACGAGTAAGAAGAAATTGAAACTTGCCTAATCGCCGTGAGCATCTTTGCCCACTGAACCAGAGAGAATTACACAGTGACCATCGAAGCCTGACGCCGATCTGGGCATAACCCCACAGTCGGCATATACAGATGGAAATGGAATACTCCCTTCGGGGCAATGGGCAACGCTACAGGCGAAAAGATCAAGGGTCGGGAGGACTGGGTGAGGTGAGACGATGTGCGGGAAAGCAACGCAGTCCACGATGGGAGACCTAGGAAGATATGAAGAGAACGACGATATCTAAATCTTGTGGCATAAAAGAGGTCAAAGGCAGTAAGATGAGAAGGATGGAACGAAGGCGGGAAAACGTACTAGTAGATTCGATGAGCCAGATAAGGACACGAGGCGATAAGCTGGCACCGTGGGTCGTGCCAGGCCATAGTATGACGGCCTCTACCTTGCGCAGTCCCGATAAATCTATGCACTAGCGTGGTAGGACGGGTAGGTTGGAGTAGCCCGAGTAAGAGTCAGAGTACGCAGAGAGATAAGGTGCACAAATCGCCTTCGAAGCATGTCGTGGGGGAAGTGGGGGTTCAAGTTGTCGTCGTGAGAGGAAACGAGCATCCATCCCCTTTCCGCGTCTCGGCGGGCGGCCCGAGATCCACTTCGCCAACCGTATTTGTCTCCTCCGATTGGTCGTATCTCGAGCGGTACTATGATCTGGTGCGGGAGAGAAGAAGCCAGCTGGCTTCATCCCGGTTTCGTGGAAGTAGACTTTTGAACACGTTCTTGGAGATTGGATAGTGTCAGAGAATACATCGTTTAGAATGTTTGTAGACAAAAATGACCGGAAGTTAGAATTATTGAGATCTGAGGCGCAAATGTATTCATTCAAGGTTGCTTACAGGATTGAGATTGCGTGAATATCTCTAATCCTTGAACGCCGAAGGGGGAAACGACCCGCGCCCAGTACCCCACTCCCGGAGCAGGTTGCCGCAAGGCCGGGAACTCTCGCAGAGCCGAATCGATTCCCAGAAAAAAGCTGGGAAACACGGTTGATCGAGAGTGGAAAGTTAAGCTCGCGGGGTGGGGCAGGTTGGTACGCAGGCTAAGCGCTAGAGGGAGGTAATATGGGATGAATCGAAGCCACACAACATATTGTAGGGTATTATTACGTGCTCTGCATAGCCTCGACACGATCTCCATCTCGAGACCAACCCCTGCCCCTCCCGCCTCTACCTCCTCCACCTCTGACTCTCCGCCCTCCTGCATCGCCGCACTTGTCCCTTTTGCCCACCTTCTCACTGCCCACCTTCGCCCTGCCCCCCCTCCACACTGGCAGCTAAGGCTGTTGCTTGATATATATACTCTATATATATATCCTTTCCCCACTGCTCTTGTCCCTCGGCGAGGACTGGCAGGGCGGGATCGAATCGCAGTTGGTCGCTTTCATGGCAGTCGGGAATTTCTACGCACGGGTACGCGTCCTGCATCTTGAACGTTGCAAGCGCGGGTGACGATCGATGAACGAGTCCGGGATTAAATAAGCTGAAGTTGAAGTTGAACGCGGTTGGAGATGCCAATTTCCAATTCCAACCCAACCCAACCCAACGTCTGAATCGTCCGCGCCATACATATTATGTATATCCCCCATCATCTTATGTAGACGATCTTTGCTGCCCAACACCATCCCCGGAACTAGACACTCGTCATGCCAGCGAAAACAACCACGAGCGGCCACCCACAGATAAGACCCTACTCTCCACTACTCAGCGCAAAGAACCGAAATTTGGCTTTGCTTCAAATCGCCATATGTATCCTCAGCAGAAACCGCGCCCGCCACACGAAATTGACGATACTATACATGTCAAAGTGTTTCACACTGGCCATGGGCACGGTGTGAAGAGCTCGACATGGATGCGCCCTTCGGTGTAGTGGGCGCGAGTACGGGGATGAGGATCGGGGATTGGGGATTGAGGATCGGGGATAAATTGAGAGTCGAAGGACGGTGTCCGGATACGGATACGGATGCGCAGGAGGAGTATGTACTCTATCTGACAAGACAAAGGGCGCGAAGGTGGCCCTTAGGAGAGCACGCATGAACGACGAAGAGACGCGATGCAGAGATTGGGGTGTTGGTCCTCCGAGCGCCAGAGGTCGACATCTTCCCCGTCCGTATCCGCGCAGCCCGTCCCATGAGCGGTGGGTTAAGACATCAAAATCGATCCCGACTCTCGCATTCCGGCGTCGTACCCAGGATGCTATGTTGGGTGAGGAGGTAGGCCGAGGGTATGGATATTTACGATGAGTCCGCCGCCGCTCATCGGTGGGGCCGACGATGGAGGAGGATCGGAACAGACGAGTGGAGACGAGTTTGTCGCTGACAAGAGAAGCCATGCAGGGACGCCGGCGTTAGTGAGTGTGAGATGGACAAAATGCGACGATATGAGACGAGAGCGGAGCTGGTTGGACGATAAGACCCGCGACTCTCGGTATTTGGTGCATGGCACTGGCAGGCGGGGTGGGGGCGTGCAGACGTGCATTTCGGGGTACCTTCGATGGGGTGATAGCTACTGCGCTAATGCGTTGCGCAGTCGTCCTCTGATTAGGGTACAGAGTATGGTTACTTACTTGTGGGGAGCAGCTCGCGTCGGGTCGTGCAGTTGGAGTCAGAGTCAGAGGCTGTAGTTCGCTTTCCCCCAGGCCCCTTCCCAGCTCTCGCCGGTCGGCACGTGCGCTCCGTGCCGGCACCGTGCCCTTCCTCCGATTGGCTTCCTCTGCTCAGCCGGCTTCCTCATCCCGGTGCCGAAACTTGGCCACCGGCCCAGCGCCACCTTCTTCCGGCCACGGTGCGTGTTTCGATTTCATCATCAAAGCAGGCCACGACCACGTCCACGACCACAAAGTTCCAACCAACCCTCCTCGCGCCAACCTCGCGTCCACTGCATGTCCGTACACGCCTCTCTCGCCCTCCGCCTCGTTCAACTTCAAGTCATCGCTGATAACGTGAACGCTACGCTGGGGGTATAAGTGTCGGAGGTGGAACAGTCGTTGCGCCTCCTTCCTTCCTTCCTTCCTTCCTTTCAACACATAACACCTTTCACCACATAACACTCGGACAATTGCAAGATCTAGCATTCCAGCCAACGTCCACTGGAAGTTGAAGGCGCTCCAGGAGAGACGACAGACGATACACGATACACGATAGAGCCAACCCATAGCTCGGGTAGATATCGCTTCCTGCCGGTACGTCTTTCATCGTCGTCATCGTCCACTCCACCACCACGTTTCCCTTTTTCCTTTCATTCCCCGCATATACTTTATCTTCGCCGTTTGCTCAAATACTCTTGTCATCACGAGAACCGTGGCTGTTGATGCTGATTTTGGTTCCTCCGCCCAGTTTACTTGGACGTCAGCTTACGCTTCCTCCTCGGCTCGGTCCTCGCAAACTCTTCCTCCCGCGATCGAGTTACCCGCCATCCGCCCCCTACTTGTTCACTCGTCCTTTCATCGGGATTCGGAGCGAGAAGCACCTACACCTACGAACGCTAGGGAAGAGCTAGAATAGAGCACGACGCCACTACTTACTTAACAGCCGACGCGCAAGCACCGACTCGCAGACGGGTATAAGCAGCACCAGCAGACGGATACAAGAACACCAGCAGACGGATATAAGCAAGTAGCACCCCAGCTACCAAGTACACACCTGATCAACGGTCCAGCCCATTTCCCAATCGCCCAACCGCACCCCACGTACTTCACGAATCACGATCCCAACCCCGTCCCAAGCGCAAGCGCATTCTATTCCCGTCCGACTCCCTACCCGGGCCCACTTCCCCTTCCCTCAACCCTTGCTCCGATACTCCTGCTCCTACGGGCGGAATCACTATGGCCCACAGCCCCCAATCCCAACACCAACCCCAAACCCAACACCACCCAGCCCTCGACATCGACTCCCCCGCCTCCGCCTCCTCCTCAACGCTCATCACGCCCCTCCCGCTCGACTCCGACTCGCTGGCGCACAAGGTTTCAGTTTCGTCACCGGACCTCGTTGGCTCCTCGCCCGACGACCGTTCTGTGACGGGTACGGGTACGGGGACGAGGAAGAAGCCTTCGTTGTCGTTGTCTTTGTCTTTGGGTGGTGCTGGGGGGAGGGGTGGGAGAGGGGAATACACAGGAGGAAGAGGAGACCCGAGAGAAAGCAGAGGAGAAAGCAGAGGAGGGAGAGGTGAACTGAGAGGAGAAAGCAGAGGAGCAGCACCAGAAGGAAGGATGAGCGGAAAGGGGTTCATCGAGCCGCATAGAAGTCATTTGCCGCGGAGGGCGAGGACGACGGTGCGCAGGGGTACTAATGCCGTTAATGTTGAAGGGGTGAGGGTGACGTCCACAGCGGCGGCTGCAGCAACGGCGGCAGGGAGGATGGGAAGGATGGGAGGGACGTACGTGCAGCACTTGCAGAGCCCGACGGAGACGTCGACGCTTCCTGACGTCGACGTTGACAATGGGCGAGAGGGAGATAGAGAAGGAGATGGAGATGGAGATGGAGATGGAGATGGAGAAGGGGAAGGAGAAGGCGACCCGGGCCCACTACAGACGGGTCTGACGACGCTCACGGAGCCGCCGACGTCTTCTGCGTTGCCCCCTCCCACATTCACAACACCTCATACATCCACAACACCAACTCCAGGACAAGGTTTACATGTGCCGACGACCCCTACTCCTAATGCACAGGTAGGACCGACGAGGTCTACCTTGATGTCAAACACGATCGACGCCGTCCTCGCCTCCTCTAACCAAGATGGTGGGCTGAAGTCGCACCACCACCCCGCGCTGGGGCTCACGATGTCCCTCGCGGCGCTGGCGAACGCGTCTAAAGCCCCACCCCCACCGCCACCTTTTCCTTATCCTTCTTCATCGAATCCGCTTGGTGAACCCCCAACGACCCCCATGCCACAGCACCTCATGTCCCTCACCCTCTCGCAGAACGCCGCGGTGGTGGGATCGCCTGTGCCCAACTCTGCTGGGGTTGGGGTGTTCGCTACGCCGGGGGTGTTGGGTACAGCGGGGCAGGGTACACCAGCCCCGACGCACGGATACGGCCCCGGGGTGAACCTGCCACGGAGGCATACACGAGCGGGCGCGGGGCCGGGGCCGGGGAGGCGGGGACGGTCGGCGTCGCCTGGGCCTGGGCTTGCTCTCGCTCTTGCGCCGGGTATTGGTGGTGGTGATACGCCAGCGACGGCGGGTGTTAACGTTGGCCTGAGGTTCGGAACTCCATCGCACGGCGCTGCCCGAGGGCTGAGAGCGCAATCGACGTCCCGCCCACCTACACGCACACGCGGAAAGCTGCACGCCGGGGAAAGGGAGCGGGAGGTGACGAGGGACGATTTCCGGGGGTGTCTTGGGCGGGAAAGGGAGAGGCAGAGGAGGAAGGAGGAAAGGAGAGTGAGGACGTGCGTCCAGCGCGTTGGGCATGATAGAAGGGTGGAGGTGGGGTTTCTGGAAGAGGAGTGGAATTTGGAGGAGGGGTGGTTTGACGAGCGAAGCCAGGAGGAGGAGGAGAGTGAGGTGGATGAGAAAGGAGAAAGGAGGGGAAGGGGACGGAGTCGGGAGAGCGGAGGTGTGGAAGAGAGGAAGGACAAGGGCAAAAGAAAGGGAAAGGGAAAGGCGCCGTACGTCCTCGTTAAGGTCCTCGGTGCTTCGTCGTCGTCGTCGCGCGGATCGTCTGGTTCTTCGTCCTCAAGTTCTTCATCGTCATCCGAGTCGGACGGCGACACTGACCCCAACTCTGATGCCGACCCATCCCACTGCCCTCGCAGACGAACGACCCTCAGACTCGCCCTGCCCTCAGAGCGGAGCGCGTACGCTGACGGGGTCCCTTCGTTGTCGGATGCGCAGCTGAGGGAGGCGTGTGCGTTCGTTGCGTCTTGGTTGGGCCCGTGCCGTTCGTCGGCTTCGGGCGATGAGGGGAGGGAGGAGGAGAGGGCTGAGGGAGATAGGAGGTTAGAGGGGCAGGTGGGAGCAGAGAGGAGGACGGAGGGAGATAGGGGGATAGAGGAGAGGAGGAGGTTGAGGGTAAGGGTGCTGGCCCCGCGCTGGAGGCCGGAGGAGGCGATGGGCGTTGTGCTGTGTTATTTGGCGGGGCTTGGGGAGGGAGATGGGGAGCGGGAGGGCGGAGTTGGGAAGGAAGAAGAGGCTCCGACCACCGAGATCGTGTCGCCGAGGGTGAACGACCTGGTGTACTACGCGCCTGGTGCTGTCTTGCCTTCAGACTCCCGCTCAGCAAAGCACGGATCCACAAACCACGAATTCGCAAACCACAAATCCGACACCCCATCACCCACCCAACCACTCCCAACACCAACCAACCTCCCAACACCAACCAACCTCCCAACACCAACCAACCTCCCAACACCCACCAACCTCCCAACACCCGACGTATACACCTACTCACCGCTGCACGTCCTCGCGATGCGCCTGCTCGACGACGATAGTGGGTGGATGGGGCGCGGGGCGCTTTATGAGGCGCGTGCTCGTTTTGGGGTGTCTGCGTCTGCTTTTCGACGGGAAGGGGAGGCGGAGGCGGAGGTGGAGGGAGAGAAAGATGTGTTCGGGTCGGTCCCTGTCGACTCTAACGCGCCGCGCCCGCCTTCGCCTCTGACGCCTTCCCCATCCGAGGACGCGGAGGGAGGCGGGAGCGACGACGACACTATCGGCTCATCGACGGAGGACGGTGGCGTGGACCAGCAGCAGCAGCAGCAGCAGGATGGTATGGAGAGGAGGGGAAGGACACGCGGACACACGAGGGAAGGCGCGGAGTGGAAGTTGACGCTGACGTTGAGGAGCGCGAGTTTGCCCGCTCGTGCTCCTGCGCCTTCTCGTTCTTGTGCGCTTTCCCTTTCCTTACCTCCACCCCGATTCCAAGCCGCTGTCGACTCCCTCAAACTCAAAGAGAAGAGCTCGGAGAGGAGGGCGGATGCTACTACAACTCGACAGGCCACTACCACTCGACGGGGCCAGAGGAAGGGGGAGGACGAGAAAGACGGAGAGGAGGAGGATGGAGAGCAGGAGGAAGAGTGGACAGGCCTACAAGACGCATGGCGCGGGGTCCTGTCGTACGACGGCCTTGTGCGGTTGGCGGGTGTGCTGTATGGGGAGGGGTGGGTGGGGAGGGAGATGGGTGTTTCGTAGGATGGATGGGGCGTGCTTTCGCGTTTCTTGCATAGATCCAACACTCACCTACATACTAGACAGAACACACACACGCACACGCATTTATATGTTTTCGAGTTTCGTATTCTTATTCATGTTAGTCTACTAGATTGTTTTTTTTATTCAACAACGTCCAAAATATTCCATCCAGGAAGGCATTATTTTGGGTCTCGGAGCGCAGGCCGACGACCTTCCGACGACCTTCCGAAGACTGGCACAGCGTTCCTCTCCTTCCTCCCACCACGGACAACTAGCGCTCTCCTCCTCTCGCGCTGCTCCCTACCTCTTCTAATTACCTCCGCCAACTGCTGTCATCACCTTCCGGCGCTGGCGTCGGCGTCGGCGTCGGTTCTTGCTCTTGATCTTGCTTCGACGCAGGTATCTCTGTAGTTCTTATCGATTTCACACCATCGATGACGAAGTCTTGTCTGATTCGTCGCAGCTTGTCAACAGCTACGGGATATACCGCCTCTAGATTTCTCCGTTCCATCCATCCGACCCCTCCATCCCCATACATGACCAACACAACACACATCGCTTGCCCCGACCCCGCACCAGGAACAGGAGCAGACCTGCCAGCTTTACCCTCGAGACAGCGCGTCGCCCATATCCCTATCTTATCTTGAGGACAGGCGCGAGTGCGAGAGGTATCAAAGCGGGAGCTCCTGCTCCTGAGGCGGGCGGGCGATGAGGCGATGTTAGAAGATGGTCGTGGTACGCTGGTGACATGACTTCGATTCATCCCTATGCATTCCCATTCCGCCCTTCTTTATCACCCCATGTTATCGGACCTTCCCTTGAGGGGTCGCAGTGTTGACATGGGTAAGAAGTATCCATGCAGGTCACTCACCATCTGCTAGCTCTCCTCGTCTCGCATTAGTTCCCTCCCCTCCTCACCATCCGGCAGGCTGGGCGGGCATTCCGGTGTGCAATGACTCTGGCTCTAGCGTTCTCGTCTTCGGGGATGGACAGGTCGCCGTTCTCGACGTTGATGACTACCTCGAGAACGGGTTTAATTCGGTAACAAACCATGAGGGGAAAATCATAACGCACCTTTTCCCTGAGACGCCGCTTTCGACTCCGAAGAACAAGAAAGAAAGGAAGGCACTTGAAGAAGGGTATTGGTCCTGGGTCGACAAAGCATATTATGGCGATGGGCAGGTGGTTCTGCGACCAGGTGTGGGAGAGAAGAAGCCAACGGGTTTTGCCGTGGTCTCATGGAAGTAAAATGGGCAAAGTCATTGTTTGCGTTTTGAGGAAAGTTATAACTTAGAGTACTCGGTGCGTTCCCATTTTGCTGAGCGAAATCGCTAGCGGGTGAGCGATAATGTATCTACGAGTGAGGGTAGGCATCAACGAGCTCTACCTTTGGCTCACGCCAGGTGGCCAAGATAGAAGTCGGGAAAGTCGCTCCAGGCGCTGATCTATTTCCTAGAGAGATTAGACGGTATTAAAAGACCTCGAACTTAAAGCCGCCTTTGCCAATGCCCCAATCTTTTGCACAGGTGGAGTGGGCGATGACGGCGATGGCCCAAGACGTGCCGGAAAGCTCACGATATCCGACCGGTCCCTGCCTAAAGCTGAGTGTAGGTTGGCTGTATCGTCTCTCGTCTCTCCAGGAGCACCCTCTAATGACTGTTGTCATATTACGTTGGGATTATTCTTATTCCTGTCTGAAAGAGTGTGTCATGTGGAAGAGGGAGGCCCGACGAATGCCTAACCCCAGACGTATACGTTTATGGTGCTGATATCGATTATGAAAGAGATGAGAAGGAGGGCGCGAAATACGAGGATTGGGCTGGCGTCCGGGACGGACACGCAGTAGACGCGAGGGCGAGGAGAGGGTTGGTCGCCAGAGGATTGATCGTGGAACGCAGCCCCGCCGGAAGAGGGTTACCTTGTCCGGTAGCAGGCCGGCCGAGTCGGCACCGGAAACGACAGCCAATGGGAAGAAGGGACCGGAGGCGGCACGGAGCGCACGTGCCCTTCGTGACCGCAGTTCGAAAAGGGCGAGCGGCGACTTTCCCTCTCGAGCTCCCACCACGTTCCTCCCGCCGAAATCGAGGATTCTGAGGCTGGCTGCGCACTCCACCCCCGCCTCTTACTCAGTCCACTAATCCCAGCGCCCTAGTTCACATAATAATCGAAGGACTGCGCGACGCGTTGACTATCACCCGACGAAGGCACTCCGGAATGCACGCCTCCACACCCCCACCCTGCCTGCTACAAGTACTCCACGGCACGTGGGCCTGATTGCCTCGCGGTCTTCGTCGCAGCCAACGAGCTATGCTACCCCACCTGCTGTCCCTGCCAGCCGGCTTCCCTGCAACGGCATCTTCTTCCCCACAGACGTCCTCCAACGTCGGCCTCACCTATGAGCGGGGGTGTACCAACCACGAATAACTACCCTCAGCACACCGGCTCGCCCAATGCATCATTCTGGGTGTAGTATGTGAGAGTTCACTTTTTCGTGTCTCAACTGGTACCCCACCGCTCATAGGGAAGGCTGCCTGCGATATAGCGGTGCGCATCGGGTTCGCAGTACTCCCTTCGTCTCTTCCTGTGTCTACCCACCGTCCCACTGTGTTCCTCTCACGCATCGAGTCTCGTGCCACGAGCCTCAATCCTCGATCCAGAACGTCAATCTTCGATCCTTACCCCTGCAATCGCCCACTGCACCGACCCAAAGATCACATCTCGAAGCCCATCCGCTGATCACGAAGGCTGACCCTTTATCAGCGTGGTTTGCCTCTTTGAGACGTTCGCAGTGGGCGTGGCTTACTTCCGAGGTGCTCGAACGACGTTGCGCAAGGGTTTTCTAGTCTGATTTAACGAGAAAACGCGTACAGATATCTATATTTCCAAATTCTGTTCCACCTCTTTCCCTATCCCGCCCGCACACCGATGTCTCCCACCTCTCTCTGCCAACTCATTACTCTGGCCACAGCGTGTTTGTTGCCCAACATCAGTCTCGAGAGTAGGTAGAGGAACAATTTTTCTCGCATAAAGACTTGCAAGACGCAAAATCGGATCGAGGAAATGACAGAGCAGTAAGGGTTGTACATTCAGAAGACGGGTAGAATGACCACATCCAGGATGGGCCTCCCGTATTATTCGTACAATTTATTCAATATGCGGCGCCTCGAGCTGAGTTAGTTCATGCCCACCAAGCATGGAAGTCCCCGTACGGATCAGGAATAGTCACCCACTCGACCTCTTCGTCCTTCAACCCCGACATCTCCAAGAAGACTTCCTTCGCTTTCTTATCCTGTGCCAGCTCTGCTGCAGGAATGCAGTTTTCCATCGTCGAATGTTCGTCCTCGCCCTGGTGGCGCACGACTAGGATCGTGTTCTCCCCTTCGTATGATGTGCCGCAAATTGCGAGCCACTTGATGTTTGCTTCTTTCAAGATGTGTTTCAAGACGTCGGGTATATCTACGTCGCGGGATTCTCCTCCCGTGGCTCGCTTTATCCAGGCCTGTGCTTGGGCGACGGAGAGCTTGTATCCTGCGGCTTTGTAAACCATCTCTGGGCTGAACGGAGATATAAGTGAATGTTAAACGGAGAATAAGCGCTACTGCCTCACATGTTCCAAAAATTGTGTAGGATTATATTAGAGAGGTGTTTTATGGAGTGTGTGGACTGGCATCGGTAATTTGCGAGGGGTTTATGTACCTCGCCGTACTCGCCACGTGATTGGATCGCAAGGAGCCTGATTGCGTGGTTGTGAAGGCTGCCGATCATCCCAAAGAAATATCCGACGTGGCGGTAGCATGCCTCGAGGTGAAGAAACACAAGCTGGAACTGAACAAGAAAAAGGACGACGTCGTGCGCAACGTTTGGCAGCTTCGGGAATATATCAGCATCCTGTCTGGAAAGCAGTGCCACAATGCTTTCAGGGGAATTTTGGTCAGCGGGGAGAATTTCTATGGCTTCACCCTAGAGGAAACCAGGGTTCCTTCCCCCGGGGGATTGGGCTTGAATACGGCGGAAGGGTTACACAAATTTCTCGGTGTGGTAAGCAACAAGGTGAGGAAATCACCGGAGGATGTAAGGAACATGGAGTAGGATTTGCGTAGGATGCAGGAATATGGAGAATTAGTGTCTTTGATAGCGTAGATAGACACCCGTCCCAATGCTTCGTTTGTAAATTTCACCCTTTCCCAATACACGAGGCTATGTATATAATGCTATCGCTTTACCTGGCAGGTTATTGATTGTCTCTGACTAGATGCATCTTGGGCCGCCCACCGAGAGATGGCTAAGAGAAAGGGAAGAGAAGGATGCTCGTTTCCTCTCACCACGACAACATACGACAAATTCCGACAACTTGAACTTCTCACTCCCCGCACGAAATAATCCCAAGGCAAACTATGCACCCCGTATCTGTGCGCCCTCCGACCCTAACGCGAGCTACACCAATCTAGTTATCCCAGTGCGCTAGAGTGATCAAAGGACTGAGCGAGGCATAGACTATCACCCATCGAAGGCACCCCGAAATCCACACCCCGACACCTCAAGTTAAATGAGCCTGGCTTCCCACAACCCATGCAGCCTCTCACCTCATGGCCTTACATATCTGGCTCATCGAAGCTAAGTTTTCCCGCCTTCGTTCCATCCTTCCCATTTGACCTCTTTTATGCCTCAAGATTCAAATAGCGTCGTTCTCTTCACCCTCCCGCATACAGCGCCCTTTGGATCGAAGGGTGTAATCTATTTCCGGCTGTACACGCTGGCATTTATCGACGTCAGGCATCAATGGCTCTGGTAGCGCTCCTGTTCGTGGAGGGCGCTCACGGTGATTAGGCAAGTTTCAATTTTTTCGTACTCGTAGGAAGCCCCCGAGTCTGCGCTCGCAGCTAAATACGTACAGGTTTCCTTGGACTGACCAGTCTTCAAAGTTCACCTTTTGTGGGCGATGCGCGATCGCCTTGGCGACCATTCCTCCGTAAACTCAATCCAACTCAATACCACTCAATTGCATCTCATCTGACAAATCCTAGCTCTTTAATCCCTTCACCTTCTCCTCGCCAAGCCTCAGAACCCGCCATCACCCACAGCACCAGGATGCATATATGACACTTAGAGCCTTACACGCCCGCCACGCGACCATACAGAGGGTGGGCCTTGGGCCTTTAATTTAATTTTTTTTATCTGCATAGGTGTGCAGTACCCTTCGGTTGGGTCTAACTTCGTTCACGCGAGTCGTGCAGTACTCTTGTCGGATCTCGTTCTCTTCGTCCTGCCGCACTTTGTCCACTCACCCGGCGTATGGGACAGTCCTGACGCGTGCCTTTCAAAAAGCCTCTAATGGACTGGCACGAGGACAGCGTCATCTGGCGACCGAGGAAGGGGAGTTCGAGAGCGTTATGACAGGGCGTATGCGCCATGTCCGTGTCCTGTGTGCATGTTGCCCAAGCGTCCCACCCATTCGAGTATTGTCACGACGTCAAGGAAGATCGGCGCTGGGGCGGCTTGGAACTGGGAAGAACTACTCGTTTTACCAAATTGAATGAGGGTCGCATGTTCGGGCGTCGTGCTTGCAGATGCCACAGGTCAAATCTTTGGTTATTCTACTCTTCTCAGAGCAGGCGGATGTGTTTGCTGTAGTAAGAATCGTTCCGGTTCCATTCTTCGTTCAGACAGAGGCCCGGGGAGAATTATGCTCGAAGTACTTTCGCGTTTCTTACATATCGTTATTCGTTCCAATGCTCACATATTAGATAGCCACGCGTATGCATGCATGCATTCTCATTCGATTAATTGCCATTCGTTATAGATAATCTGAACTTCATCGTGTCTTTCCTGAGTATACAGTCAAGGTTCGAAAACCCAATTGTACGCTTTGGGTCTCGGAGCCGCCGGTCCGACGATTTCTACTCCGACGCGATCCGTTTCTTTCTGGTTTCTTTTCAACCACCACCACCATCACGCACACACAACATCTCGGAGGCACTGGCGAACCGCGAACTTGATCTTATTAGTATCAGCATTGGCCAGCTGGCGTAAGCTTTTTGCTTTCATTTGTCTTTGGCTTGTCCTTCAAGCCTCAAGCCTCAAAGCTTCAACGTTCAACGTTCAACTTTTGCTCATGGTCTTCCTCTTTCTTCTGTACGTGGCGGTTTTCACAAACCTTCACTCCCATATCGATGATATATCCCGTTTATCTGACCCCTTCAGATACTCATCTATGCTATTGACTTCCATCTGGCCGAGTTCTGTTGCTGATAAAAACCGGCTTACCTTTGTCTCGCCCGGGCTGCTACACCCACTGGCCGAGCCCTTCTCCTTCCTGTCAGGTTTTTTCACTGTCTTCCGCACACGCTCGTCTTCTTCGTCGCTCCTTTATCCCTATTCAATCTTCCGTGCCACTCTCTCCCACTCCACACTCCTGGCAGAACCAAGCCACGCGAAGACCAAGCCACCCCATGAGCCTTCCGACATTTCT
Organism: Cyclocybe cylindracea; assembly: GCA_013376435.1. Classification (NCBI taxonomy): domain Eukaryota; kingdom Fungi; phylum Basidiomycota; class Agaricomycetes; order Agaricales; family Hemipholiotaceae; genus Cyclocybe; species Cyclocybe cylindracea. The sequence continues at coordinate 559,178 of MPNV01002090.1, forward strand.
TTTGAGAAGGGCGCGAATGTGAGAAGGGCGCGAGTGTCCAAGGGTAGGCAGCACCCTTCCGATATGCCTCGCTCCTGAGGTGGGCTATGGCAATAAACGTGTGTGCATGTGGGGTGCGATCGTGATCGTCTTCCCCGTTTCCAATTCCACATATGCCCCCTGCTTAACAACACCAACTGACGGTCCTTTCGCCTCGAATATTCGGCTTCCGGACGCATACTCACTTCAGATGGCACGCCGCCCCTCGAGCGAGACCGCCTTCTCTTGGCACCTTTCGTGGCCCATGTTTTACAGGTATTGGCGCGAGTGTTAGAGAGTATCGGATGCTCCGCTTCGTGGGTGCGCCATGAGAGCGACTCCACGTGCGCTGTGAGGTCGTGTCGCGATCCCTACAAAGATCTGAACGCCACCTACTCGTTCATGCTACTCTCAATTACCATTTCGCAGCGCTTCTCTGCTCGCCACTTGTCAATCTAGCCTGCGTGCCGGCCTACAACCAACCCCGCCCCACGAACAAAAGTACACCTGCCCTCGATATACCGCGTCGCCCGGTGTTTCATTTGGGTACGGACGCAACTATGCCGAGGTTCAGCCATTCTGCGTCCGTTCCTGGGGTGGGTTATCTCTCTTTCATGTCTTTGTCGGCAATAAGAACGCGTCATTTGAGCTCTCCGACCTTTCCCTTCCTAAACTCTATTCCTTTCCTGGACCAGCCCGCCGAGTTTACATCTCACTGCTCCATGAAGGGGTGCCCTACCCTCGGCACAATGTCTCTCCGCGTCGTGACGCCAGTTCGCGACAATTCTACGATTATTGCTCACCACTCATGAGGTGAGTTACGTGCTCATCCGTGACGTGCGAGCTCCCCTTATTCATCAATCGAGCACCGAAGCGCCGCTGAATCTTTCTCGTATCTTCTCATTCTGTTCTCTCGTGAGAAAACCCACTTTCAAGCTCTGTTTTTCAACCCTCTTTCTGGCTAGGCTTCCACTGGTAGCGGCTCCAGGATTCGTCTGACGTCGTTCGTAGCATATCAAACCCGTTTTTCTCGCTCCTCAGCTGCATATCCTCCAGTATGTATGGCAGCCTTTCAAAAGGCTGTTCAATTGAAAGTGTCATTATGGGAAGGCCAGTGGCATCAATGTATGGTGTTGTGTGCCCGTAAGTCAAACCCTGGTCTTTTACGAAGGCATTAATAGCCTTGAACCCCTTGTTCATCAGCCATCTGACCACGATGTCGTAACGCCCCATCGCGGGCCCTGTATCGTATTTTAGGGTCATGTCATGCTCGTAACAATAAAGCTTGGGAGTGAGCTGCTCTTTACCACGAACTTCGAAATTTCTCTTCCCAAGCGCTCATCGTACCCCGAGTCAAGGATGTCCAATTTATCATCCAACTTTGTATCCATAGTGATAGGGCTCTTCATTATCGCCCTCCTCAAGAAAATACTCGATTCCTGGAACATGACGAAGGGGCCGTACCCACCAGGCCCTAAGCCCAAATTCTTAATCGGAAATGCCCTGGACCTTCCCATGAGCGGCATAGGGCAGCATTTCAAGGACGTCGGAGCACAGCTTCAAAGTACGTTGATGATCAGTCTACACTCTTCTCTTCCCATTTCTGAGCCGAGTTTTCTTACTTATCTCTTGTAGGCGGCTTGGTTTATCTGAACATCCTCGGGAACCACATCCTCTTCATCAATAAGAAAAACATCGCTGACGACCTGCTGGAGAAGCGTGCGAGGATCTATTCTGGGCGGCCTCACCTCGCGGCCGTCGAAGCGTGAGCACCTTTGTGCAAGCCTCTTACTTTCTTTCTTACAATCCATCGTGGACGGCAAACGCTGGCCCGATGGCTTCTTCGTTTCAGGTTGGGCTGGGATACGACCGACATCTTGACAATGGACTACGGCGAGGAGTGGAGGAAGCACCGTAAGGTTGCCCAGCAGCACCTCAACAAGCAGCAGACACGCACGTACGAGCCCATCCAGCTGCGCCACCTCCACAAGATGCTGCATCGGCTCCTCCACTCCCCCGAGGACTTTATGCAGCACACCGAAGTGTGCGTCTAACCATCCTCTCCTTCCCTCAAGCCTGTTCTGATGTTTCTGGTGTACTCACCGTCTCTACGTATTTACGCCGTACGCTGTAGGCTTTCGACCGCGATTGTCATGGACATAATGTACGGATACCAGATTGACCGACACGACGACCCTGCCAACGTCGCAGCGGAGAAGATGGTCACCCTGGCTGTACCTCTCCTGTTGCCCGGCGGGGCGTTGATGAACGTCCTGCCATTCCTTAGGCATCTCCCGGCATGGATCCCCGGAAACATTGCAGGGAAGAGGGTGAAAGAGTGTGTTTTTTGGATGCACGAGATGCGGGGTATCCCAATGGCGGATTTGAGGAAGCGAATGGTATGTCTCGTCCCCCTGCTTCCCTGGACGAGGATGAGGGTTAAATAAAACTGGTGATTATCGGTAGGACCAGGGCATGGCGACGCATTCCGCCGTCTCGGCGTGCTTGGAGAAGAATGCAGCCTCGGCGGTCGATATAGATCCGGACGCAGAGCGGGTTGTGTGCAACATCGCATGGGCGTCCTACTCAGGTAAATTCTAGCATCTGCTTTAACAAGTAGGAAGTGCTGACATTCATCTTCAACTGCAGCCGCGGTGGAGACCGTAAGTCCCAGCTAACACAACGATTTTGTCATCCATTAACACCGACCCCCATCCAACCTAACGCAAATCGCAGACCGTTACCGCGTCAGGCTGGTTTTTCTACGCCATGCTCATGCACCCTCAAATACAAAGGAAAGCCCAAGAAGAAATTGACAGCATTATTGGTGCTGGCCGTCTGCCCACCTTTGCAGACCGCCCATCCCTGCCGTATGTCGAGGCAATCTACCGCGAGGTGATGCGGTACGCTCCACCGCTTTACATCGATGTTACGCATTCCTCGACGGAGGATGATTGGTATGATGGGTACTTTATACCGAAGGGTACATCTGTGTTTGCGAATCTGTGGTGAGCTATATGACATCCGAGTCGAGAGCTGATTGCTTCGTTTGGTTCAAGTTCTAACGAGGTTTGGTGAATTCTTAGGGCAATGACGCACGATGAAAGTGTTTACTCAGACCCTGATGCCTTTAACCCCGAGAGATTTCTGGACCAGCACGGGAAGCTCAATGACGATGACCAGATTTTAGCGTATGGATTTGGTCGGAGGTAGGTACTGGGTCGTGATGACCTCATCGATCCTTTATCTGATCCTCTCCTTCTCATTACCACAGGGCCTGTGTTGGAAAACACGTTGCGAGTGCCACAGTAAGAGTCCTCCCAATCCTTGTATAGCAATATTAAAATTTGTATTACTCAGATGTGGATCACCATTGTGTCAGTGCTCGCCTGCTTCATGATAGAGCGTGCCCAAGATGAACGAGGGAACGAGATCGAGGTGAACGACGAATGCGAGTATTTAGCTCTGGTCAGGTAAGCGTCCTCCCTCCCCTTGTTAGGACTTGGGAAATAACCCTCAATGGAAGGCACAAGAAGCCATTCAAATGTCGCTTCGTTCCGAGATCCGAGGGTGCACGGAGGCTCGTCGAGGAAACGGCTTCAAGCGATGGGACCACTTAGACCTCGTTTCCTCTGAATTAAAAAGTCCAATCCTTATGCCAGAACCGTTTCCCAGTGATGGCGAGCTCTCATCATCAACTCGAAGTCCTCCTATCCCATATGTCGTGTAATCTACGGGCCTTCCACATATTCCGATACTCTAGTAAGCATTGGACACACATGTACTCGAATATTCCCCTGAATCGCCATACAAGTTCTTGAACGACAATATGCCTACTTTTAAAAAACCTCTCTGGATAGTTATATTGTTTCATCGTCGCCCTCTGCAGTCTTGTTCTCTACATACAGACGCTTCTCTGACTGTCCTTGATACAGGTCTTCTATCGACGTCTATCCCCGGAACCAAGGCCCTTCCTCTCGTCCGCTGCTGTCCATCGACAATGCTGCTGCATTCAGTGATTGTCCGATTTGCTCACAGATATGTAGACAATTGATGGTTTGTCCAATGAAGCCTTGAAGAACGGATCATTTTCCTTCGAATATCGGTGTCTATTCGAAGCCGATCCTCCAGCAATCTCGCATCAATTGAACGTCCAGCTGCGCATTGGGGATTGCTGTCAATACGATTCTTTATCCCTCCATATAAAAACCTATCTCTTCCTAAGACCCACCTCAAAGAGGCCACGCCGAATACGGATTAGCCATGGGTCTCCCTCTCACCAACCTGGCTTCCAGGTCACTGGGGGTAGTCTTCCTCGCTTTTTTCGTCAAAGCCCTGTTATTTCTCCTTAAAACCAAGAAAAGATGGCCGTATCCTTCAGGTCCGAAGCTCAAACTGCTGATCGGCAACACACTTGACTTCCCTACAAGTGATGGAGGACGGCATTTCGTGAAAGTGGGAAGGGAGATTAATAGTAAGCTGAATCTCCATTCGCGAAAGATGGGGCGTAACTTTACCTATATCCCCCCGGTAGGCGACCTGATCTACCTCAATGCACTTGGTACCGACATCCTCGTTCTGAACAAACGTGAGGATGCAGAGGAGCTGCTGGAACGGCGAGCCAGGAATTATTCTGGACGTAGGCAGATTCCCGCAATGAGAGCGTGAGTCGTCGGTCCTTTGAACATAATGTTGCCCGATAATCTATGGTTTAGGATGGGATGGGATACGATCAACATCGTCTTCATGGACTATGGCGACGAGTGGAGGGCACATCGAAAGGCATGCCAACAGCTGACAAGACGCGATCGTACGAGGACGTCTATCTCCGCCACGTCCACAAATTAGTGGAGCGGCTTCTGGACTCCCCCGAAAGTTTTATGCATTACAATGAACTGTACGTAGGGCTTCAAGTTTCCATTCATCTGCAACGCTGCTAATTATGCCTCGCATTTTGTTGCAATTCTCCCCTGCAGTTTCCCAATCGGAATAACCTTGGACACGCTGTACGGCTATCAGGTTGACTCGCTCGACGATCCTGTCGTCATTGCAGCCCAGAGGAGCGCCGAGGGTACCTCTCTCCTCATGCCCGGCGCTGCGTATATGAACATCTTCCCATTTCTGCGCCATATCCCGCCATGGATCCCTGGCTCGATCGCACGAAGGAAGGCAGAGGAATACGCGCATTGGACGCGAGAGATGCAGAGGATCCCTTTGGAAGACGTGATGCGACGAATGGCATGTATTCAGTCCTCGCTGTCTTGATAACTGACTGACGAGCATACTTTTATATGTATATAAGTAGCGCGAGAACACTGCGGCGGTCTCCACCATCTCGGATATGCTCGAGAGGAAGAGCGTCGGAGGGGTTTCTCCCGAAGAGGAAAAAATCCTTTATAATGTGGCGTATACTCTATACGGCGGTATGTCTCTCTTACATGCAAATTGTTACACAAAGAATCATGTTCTGATATCTTCTGTAGCCGCAGGCGAAACAGTAAGTTACAACGCATTCACTCTATACACGGCCTGGGGTTAACAGAAAACTCTGGCTGTTCAATTTCATAGACAGTGTCGTCCACAGGAACCTTCCTCCACATGATTGCCACCCACCCAGCCGTACAGAAGAAAGCCCAAGAAGAAATAGACAGGGTAATAGGGACGCAACTTCGTCTTCCCACTTTCGGGGACCGCGCCTCTCTTCCCTATGTCGAGGCAATCTATCGTGAGGTGATGCGTTATAACCCGCCCGGGCATCTCGGAGTTCCGCATAAGACCACGGAGGACGACGTCTACAAGGGATATTTTATTCCTAAAGGTACGCCATGTGGTAATTCTGTCCTTTCAGCAATTTCGACGATTTTCCTCTTAGGAACGGCGGTCTTTTCCAACATATGGTGCGTTAGTGTCCCTCTCCCATGGTGATTTCGGGATCTGATTTTCTAGGGCCATGACGCACGATGAGGAGAAGTATACAGACCCCTGCGAGTTCAAACCTGAGATGTTCTTGGATGAGCATGGGCAAATAAATGACGATGCAAGGGTTCTTGCCTACGGTTTCGGGCGAAGGTACGGTGGGCACCCTTTTCTGTGCTATCCCCTTAGTTGATAGGGTCCTACTCGCAGGGCTTGCCTCGGAAAATATGTCGCGAGCGCTACGGCGAGTTTGTGCTCTGATTCTGCTAATTTCCGACTCTCAAAGGAAAGATTGCAGGTCTGGGTCATGATCGTCTCCGTACTTGCCTGCTTCACGATCGGCAAGGCCGAAGACGAGCACGGGAATGCCATAGAGATTAACGATGAATATGAGGATAATGGAGGCGGAATGTACGTGTATCAGTCCCTTCCCCCGCAATTGCGCTCATGGTGTCGACATGGTGCTGGTTGCAGACACAAAAAGCCGTTCAAGTGCTCGATTGTCCCCAGATCGGACCTCGTGAGGAAGTTGATCGAAGAGGTCGCGAAGACAGAATAAAATCGCTGTCAAAGCCTACCATACCGTGTCATATCCCTCGCCTTCATTTGAACCCTGGGTAGAACCTTGAATGTCGAATTTTCCTCCCGCGGTACAATCAGAAGAATACCTTGAGCGCTCAGTTCGATTTCCTTGTTTGTGGTCATCTGCTAAAGTATACAGCAACGCTGATAGTGGACTTGTTACAATGAGAAATCCATCTTTGTTCCGGAGAGGCCTGTGCCGATGTTCGATGGCGTTACGCTGATGTGCCTATTTTCCGCTTCAGACGTGTTCAAATTGTTCTTACGCTTACTTGCTGCGAGAGACGAGGGGAGTGGTCGCGCTGGCAGCTGTTTGACCTCAACGATCTTCAACGTTCCGAAGAAGTCAGCGAGTCCAATGAAGAATAACATGAGAGCGAGTTCGAGAAATGGGAAGAGCCATGAAAATGCCGGAACATGCCACTTTCGCGGCATCTGTCTCCTGAGGTGCAGCACGGTGAATATTTGCTCTGGCGAAAAAATGTTCCGGGTATGATTCATGTTCCCGTATCCACTGGAGAGAGATGATTCCGACCAGAACAGTGGTGAGGCTTAGAACAAGACCCAGAAACCAGAATGCGTTGACTCGGATCGAGGATGGACTGGGGTGAAAGGTAATATGGGGTCAGGGTCGCTGGTGGGTACTGGGAGAGATCCGTTCGACTGACGCTCCAGCTGAGTGATGATTCGAGCCAGCAGGGTGACCGCAGTCTCATTGGGACCTTCCTGGAACCTCTTGTATGATTCGACGATGAATGCTGTAACCACAGAGGGGAAAAGACCTACCTTCGAATGTGCATTGTTCATCAGTCTAAATTCAATCAACAGAAACGAGCAATAACGCACGAAAATCAAAATGGTCTGAACCTCATCCTTCCAAGCATCGCATTGAGCCTTGTTATTCTTTACACAGTCGACCCCGAGGGCGCGTTTGTTATATCATTGGATACTTCATCTCTGGAATTCATAGACTTCTGAGAGCTGAAACGAATGGTCAAGGTTTCCTACAAGACGTGGTAGAACTGGAAGACTTGTGGGATGTCGATGGAAGGAGAACAACCGTGCGAATTCCGGGATTTCGGCTCAGACTGGTTCCCACACCGCTTGCACTCCGCAGTGTTTACACAGTACATAGTGATGAAATCGAAACACACCGCGGTGTCAGAGACTTCGGCACCGGGATGAATACACCGGCAGGGTGTAGGCGGCCAATCGGAAGAAGGGAACGGAGGCGGCGCGGAGCGCACATGCGTTTCGTGACAGGCCGACCGGCGTCAGGTGGGAAAGGCGTACTGACGTTCGCGTAGAAATGACTCACCACGGCCTCCAGGTTATCTTACTCTAGTTACTGACTCACCGCGGCCGCCAGGTTTATCAGGAGGATGGCAAGTCGTGCTTCCTTTCGGTGTCAGTGCTCTTGGCTTACTGCTATTCTATGTTTTAGACGATATCTGGGGCTTCTGATTGTTTCTCTCCAGCATTGAGCACGATCCAAAGCTCTCATCTTCTCATCGCGAACGATTGTCCACACGATGAGCTTGGACCTGACCATTTTTCGATGGCCTCCGTCTACTTCTTCTACCATATAGCATGATCCTCTTTGCGATGCCAAGCCCAGGACACACATGCATTCCAGCATTCAGACGGTCATTTTTACGGGAAGTAATTGTAAAGTTGAGTTAGTCTTTCCGTAAGGGAAGACGATTTCTAACATCGCGTGCTGCCTTTGGGAGTCCCTTGGTCGGGCAGTCGTATGGGTGAGGTGAGGAATACCCGGCATGGTCCGTGGAGGACATCTGCGCTCGTGTATAAAAAAGATGTGATGATGTTGAGGGACCTCGCAGCTCAGGCTTTCTTGAGTACACAACTCTTCAACCCCTGGACTCGACAGCCTCCACAGTATGCGTTTCTTTACCGCATCTCTTGCTACGCTTGCCATCCTTGCGACACCCATCGTCGCCGCCCCAGATGCTCTGCAGGCTGTTGAGACGTATGCTGGTGCTACTAGTGGCAAGTACATCGTCAAATTCAAGGAAGGCGTCTCTCCGAAGACGTGGGCCAAGAGGCTGGGTCTCTCCAACGCTGTCGATTGGAATATCATCAATGGGCTTGCGAGTACGTATTGTTGTCTCTCATGGAAGAAACGCTCAAATAATTTTGTCCAAAAATCCAAGGCAACCTCGATGCCAATTCGCTCAGCAGTCTCAGAGCCTCTGCAGATGTTGAACTCATCTCAGAGGATGGTATCATGCACACTATGGCCATTCAGTTTGTCTCTTCGCCCGCTCTCACCTTAAATATGGGTTAACGTCAAGTATTCCAGAGAGGACGCCCCTTGGGGTCTCTCCCGGCTCAGCTCATTGACGCCTTCTCCAATCCAAAATGCAGAGTAGGTCCCGTTCTTCACTCGGAGTTTACCGGACACTTACACGCTTCCCAAGCCTCCTTAACTTCACCTATATCTATGACGACGCCGCTGGCGAGGGTGTTGATATTTACATTGTTGGTAAATATGGGCTTACATTCTCGTGTTCTGCTGGGACCTTTCCTGATGCAAACTTTTTCAGACACGGGTAAGAAGATCCTCTAGCACTTCTACCTGTTTGAAGAATCATTTCTTGGCTGCAGGCGTCTATGTCCAGCACGTATGTAACCTTTATTCCACCTTTTTTTTTTTTTTACTTCAGGAGTGTTGACATCATCTCAGGAAGATTTCGAAGACCGCGCTAGATGGGGGATTGCTGTTGGAAATTACCAGTAAGTGTTCGTATTCAATTCACTTGAAGACTTTGACACCCTTCGCAGGCAATTTGATGGCCACGGACACGGAACTCATGTCGCTGGAACTGCTGCTGGGAAACAGTTCGGTGTGGCGAAGGTCAGTTTTGTTCCGGTTGATGACCTCCGGCTCACTCAATCACGTCCGCAGAAAGCCAACATTATTGCCGTCAAAGTGCTCAATGATCGCGGCTTCGGCCTCGTCTCTGACATGTTGGTCTAGTTTACTCTTCAAACGACGTGAACCCCGCTGTATTTGCTTCACAGTGTCTCTGGTCTCAACTGGGTATTGGGCCAAGCCGAGGCCTCTGGCCGCCCCTCAATCGCCTCCATGTCCCTAGGCGGCGAGGGAATAAGTACGGCACTCGAAAATGCCGTCGCCTCCCTTACCGCCGCCGGCATCCACGTCACCGTCGCCGCGGGCAATGCCAACGTCGATGCGGCCAACACCTCTCCGGCGCGCGCACCCTCTGCCATCACCGTCGGCTCGACCAACATCGCTGATGAACGTGCCTTGAACTCTAACTACGGCGCGGTCGTGGACGTCTTCGCGCCCGGCTTTGATGTGATCAGCTCGTGGACGGGCAGCGTGACGGCCACGAACACCACCTCGGGCACTTCAATGGCGACAGCGCATATTGCGGGCCTGGTTGCGTACCTCATCAGCAAGGAGGGGAACGCACTGCCTGCGGAGATTGAGACGAAGATCAAGGCATACGCTCTCAATGGCATTCTTACAGGTATCCGTGAGTATAGTCGTTCTTTGAGAACGATATCCAATTAACTAATGCGCTGAAATGGTATAGCGACCGGCACCATCAACGCTCTGGCGCACAATGAAGCCCCTGCAACCGACGAGTAAAGCAATGGTCCCTTAAGGAACTATATCAATAGTCTTTCTCTCCTTGCTCTCGTCTCTTGACCTAACGACCAAACGAATGTCGTCAAACAATGCCGACTCCGTTATACACCATTCCTTCTTCTGTTTCTGTTATCCGATACCTCACAAACGAAAATCAGTCGTTCATGTAGTAGCGAATAACTAAACATTCAATATGCAATTTTTTGTCATCACTGTGCTGCCATTAGCACAGAAAATTTACAACCAAGTTAAACTTCGACCCATTTCTTCATCTCTGATTGCACCTCGAGAATTCGGGCTCGTCCCTCTAGCTCAGAGACAGATACGAATCCACCTTTCCTTCTTACATTCGTGACCTCAACACCTGGCGTCGTACCCATGAGATTGACGGTGACTCGTCTCGAAGATGCGATCGATGCGGACCTCGACTGTTCCGCCCGAGTTGGAGCCTGGTGCACAACCTTCCTCCGAATCGAGCATGGACGCGCCTCAGGCGGTCGCTCACAAGGACGCGTAAGCTGGCTGTGAAAGCCTGCGCAGGTTGAGAACCGACAAAGGAGAGCGGGAGGTTTGGCGTCTTGGCAGCGTTATTGGGAGGTTGACATTGGATTCCTGGATGAGGAGAGGGTCTTGGAGGAGGGTTGGTTTCGTTGAGGAGCAGGTCGACGATAGCCGTGGGGTCAAACACCGATGGTGGTGCGCCCAGTTGAGGTATATTTTGGGTGCGAGGAATGGTCGGGTGTGGCGCTGACGTCCAATCCAAGCCCCACTCGTCCTTCAGCACTCGCTTAGCAGGCGCTTGACGATCGCCTCCAGGCAAAAAAGAGGCAGATTGAGAACCAACCAAGTGCTCACGCGACCTCGATCAAGAGGAGGCACGTTTTGATTCCGTGGACACGCGGGCTGAGCAACCATGGGGTCTAGCAAGAGTGGAAGGGGTGGAAGATCTAGGGAGGAGGAGAACATGCATTGAACGAATTGGAAGATCTCATCGGTCGCAGGATGGCGGGTATGCGCCGGCCACATGGATTATTGGCCGTGGAGGGGTTTTCTTAGGACGCTTTGAGGAGTGCATAACCGCTCGAGGACACAAGGGAATCGCGGTGAGAGGCACATCACCGTTGGGGAAAATGTCTGCAGAATTGAGGTCCCCATTGTGGAGCCCAGCACCAACACTATGTTTCAAACATTTGCCACCTTTCTTCAATAAATTTGTTATGCGACATTCCTTATCTCATAATCTCGAGATTCGTCAGGTATATCTACTTCCATGGAACCACAGCGAAGCCCGTTGGCCTCTTCTCTCCCACACCTGGTCGCAAAATCACCTGTCCGTCGCCATAATAAGCTTTGTCCAGCCAGGACCAGTACCCTTCTTCAGCATTTTCCCGCTCTTTCTTGTTCTTCGGCGTAGAAAGCGGCGTCTCAGGGAACGGGTGCGTGTTGATATTGCCTTTGGCGTTTGTTATGGAACCAAAGCCGTTGTTGAGGTAGTCACCAATATCGAGGACCGCGATCTGTCCATCCCCAAAGACGAGGACGAGATGACCGCCCGAGGGCATCACATTCGCGTCGCACAGGATGCCAGCTATGTGTCTGCCTGGGCGCTGTGGGTCCGGGAGGGTGTGGGTGGAGTGGATGGCCTCAGTCGCCGCATCCAGCACTGTAAGCCCCACTCTTCCTAATGGATGGTTCTCCCCAGCTACGCGGGCAACGCCAAATGCAAGAATTGTATTTTGCTGTGGGATGAAGTGAAGGGTGGAGTTCTCTTGAAGTATGACGGTACTCCATTGCAGTGCTAAGGTGCTCGAGTCAAATGAGCGAATGATAGTCACTGGCTGGCTGTCGTCTTCTTCGAGTATGTGCTCGTAGCCGGCGATTACCAAGGCTTTGGAAAGAGGGAAATCGATAGAGATGTGTCCCTGAATGTGTGATTCTTGTTGACTGTGAGGCGCATCGAGATCTCGAATGAAGTCGACTGTTCGGTGATCCGAAAGACGAGAATCGGACGACCAACGTGTAAGCCGCACGCTCGAAGGATACCCGGAGTACATAGACGCTGTGATTACCGCCTCGGAAGTGCATTTGAGGAGTATTGCGGCGGGCCGTCCCTCGACATACATGGAGATTCGCCCTTTGCTGGGAACTTGTGTAGGTTCATCAAGAGTGTGCTGCAGCTTCAACTTGCCGCCTTCCGTCACCAAATAAACCTCGACAATCCGCTCCTCTCCGTTCCTCTTGTAAATCACTGCCCTGCCATTGGCAACTCCAACAAGACCACCGTCGATTGACCTGGATCCATTTGAATCAAAAGGTCCTACAGCAACTCGATCCTCCAGACACCCATCACTCAAATCGTGCAGCAGCAGATCGTACCATCGTTCGTCATCTCTGAGGACCTTCATTCCCGTCAAGAGGTAGCCTTGAGAGATAGCATAGTGTTCAGCGAAAGGGAAGATCTGTCCCTCCAATCTCCCTCGAAAGACGGGCTCTTGCGACGAGATGCAATGCCACACATACGAGGCTTTAGCGCCACGGGTAATTAAGTGAGGGTGCCAAAACCAAACAGGCTGGGATGGATGGTCGATGGTTTCAACATGGGGCTGGGAAGTGGAGGTCATTTGCTGTGAGTGGGTTGTGTATAAGCTTGCAAAAAGGGCCCTGACTCGGCTTTTTCCAGATATGGTGATGATTTTGATCCGCCAACACGCTGCGCGCCAAGGTAAACAAGCAGCTCACCTACACCTTTTGACTCAATGTACGGCATGGTATACGTTACGGTTGAGTGTTCGAAGGACGGGAAACGCGCGTTGAGTCAACCCTATTTTGGGCTCCGCGCATCTACTACGCCGCCAGAATATGAGCGGCCCGGGAACCTCCGGGCGGGCGCTTACCCTGCACGCCCTTGATATTCGCTTTCGTCGAAAAAATCCACGGATTATATATCATTATTTCATTGTTCTGAATCTCTCCGTTCCAATCTTACAAATTGTCTCCAACAGGCACATTGGTTTCTCTGAGCAGAAGGCTGATTCCGGTTCACAGGAAGAATCGCTAGTCTCAACTCACGGTGAATCTGCTCCATATAAAACCCCTGTCAGATCCCCAACTAGAGATTCCAAGTGCATCCTACGAGATCTTTCCGCCATAACGCAAGACCGACTCGGAGGCTTCAGTAAGTCATGTTTATCTCACGTTTGCCTGAATTATCGTCCTTCTATTCTTCCTTGTCTGATGCCTTATGGCCTGACGGCTGCATTCCCTGTAAGCCCTCGCCCACAACATCATGTCCCTTATTCGTCGTACGACCAAAGCACTCAACCAATATTTCACCCGAAATTCGTCTCTACGTGCAGTTTCTATTCCACGATGTCTGTGTTGTGAGCCCTTCAACCCATGCTCCCCGCATCTTCTATGTGATACTCCGCGACAATGGCTTGCTGGACGTTCACCCACTCTGGCCTGGTCCAAGACCTGGCCGCAAACAATATCCTCCCGTCGACTTCACAGTGCATCAAGTATGACCTCGCTAGCGTAAGATAGCAATTCAGGATATATGTCTTCGGTCGAATTGGACGGGGTGAGAAGTCGGAAAGGTCGATCCGCACTGGCTCGTCGTTGTTACTGAAGGACAGCCCAACGCCGCGAGCTCTCGAAACGTGCGTTATGAGGAGTAGCCTCTCCGCTTTGGTTAATTCTAACCATGGCTATGGTTTTCATTTGTCAGCGACAGTCAACACAAGGGCGTCTAGGTAGATGGGTTTCACTTGCCTCGACAGCGACTATGGCCGTGGTCGACATTCGACCTTGGGCTTCCTCCTAGATATGTAAAGGCCTTTTAGTTAGAGGCTCTGTCAAGGGGAAAATACCCTCACTCTGATGCTATCTCCGCTATCAGTGCTCATTCCGGACTCTAGGTGATGTCTTCCTGAAAAAGCTGCAGCTGATGATTGAAAGGGGCTCGTTCTGGTTTTCAACGATAAGCAGAGAATTCTTTTCAACCTTTATATATAAGCGAGTCCCCCTTGTACTCTGTTATTATCGTCACAATTTGCTACCTTCCCATGTATTCGTTGAAAAAACAACTCCCTGCCTCGTTCCCTGGCCTTCACATGTGGTTGTCATGGTGGGCGCTCATCCTTGTGGACAAAAGATTCTCATTCCGTGTACATCTCAGGGTCAGGAATCAGACAAAGTAACGTTATGAGTCCGGGAAAAACAAGGTCTGTGCCAATGATCAGAACAGAGTTTTATTTCGAGGTGAGGCATACTATGAGATATCCTCAAACGACGAGCCAATAACCGACTCGAACAAGTTCTTTGTCCTCTTCATCTTCAGGGACCTCGGAGGTAGTGGACCGTGTCTTCGCAATACAAGAGTGTTGTTATAATCGATGGGTGAAATATGAGTCAGTGCTATGGGATGAGGTAAATCAATACAAATGCATGCTCCATGTAAGCTGGGTGTGTAGAATGCGGACACCTTCGTGTCCGTCGAATTCGGGAAAGATAGAAAAAAGGTAGGTGAGTGAGGGAGGTCTTGCTATCACTGAGAGGCTATTAATACACGAATCAGATCATCAATTGCGGTGTTTGAGCGAACTTGTGCCATCCCTAGACTAGTCCGAGTCAGGTAGCTGATAATGAGGAGGGTGAGCGGACGAGATGACGGACATCCTGCCTGCGCAGACGAGCAGCACGCGGGCTATCAGAGTTGAAATAATTGTTAGTGAACTAGAAGAGAACAAAGTTGGCACGCACAAGCCTATTTGGGAATACTGCCTGTCGGCCCCTGGAACAACACCTCCAGACACCCTTAGACGACCTCCACGAAGCTTCGAAAAGGTTTGTAAGCCTGCTCTGGTGTCAGAGAGAGCCTTATTCCAGTCGTGTCGGGAGGTAGGAAGTATGTCAGGATCCTTAATCAATCCCACAACTCGGAAAAATGAATGGAAAGGCTTATTCGGGAGATAGAGAGTCAGGACGCCGAGTGGAAGAGTCAAGAGGGCCAGGCCGATTGAAATGCACCATTCCCTCCACCCAAGGCGAGCGACGCCTAACAGTCGACCTCCATACAAGACGACAGATATCTGTATAATAATCTCTATAACGTCTGTCAGAGCTCAATAATTCAACAACATTCGGAATTCAACGTACCGAGAAGAATCATGGCCATGAAATACATGTTTTGTGCCACGCCATCGAAGATGTTAAGGCGCTTCTCGAGACTCCGACAATTAAAAGTGTTGAATATTTGACAGAAAACGAAGGTGTTAAAAACGAGTGTATAGATTGTCCTCGTTCCCTCTTCCGTGGGAGGAAGATCGAGACCTTTGCGTCCAAAGAAATGAAGTATGAGGAGTATGACGACCTGATAAACGACCTGGACTAAAATCGTCTTCAACATCGGTGTTGTAAACAAAGGTGCTTGAACAGTAGATGGTTTGTGAGCAAGCAGTTTCTCTGTTTTGGGATCTGTTACGAGTGCCAAAGCAGCGAAAGTGTCCATGATGACGTTGATCCACAGAAGCTGAATGGGGGAGGGAACTGAACGACCTGTATTAGAAGTTATCGCCGTCAGGAAAACGAGCAGGCTAGCAGAGACATTAACTGTAACCATCATCTGTAGGAACTTGCGGACGGCGTCATGCACGTTCCTTCCCCAAAGAACCGCTTGTATGATGCCGCTGAAATTGTCGTCCATAAGAACAATGTCGGATGCCTCCTTTGCGACTTCTGTTCCGGAGATACCCATTGAGAACCCGACGTGGGCGGTCTTAAGGACGGGGCTGTCGTTAGCATTTTTCCCTGTCGCAGAAACGGTTTCGTCGAGCATCCTCAAGGCCCTCATAAGGAGATCCTTGTCTTCCGCCGAAGATCGCGCTAACACCTGGAGGCGCGGTACAATTTCAACCAACTCTGCAGTTGTTAGCTGGCGGAACGTGGGTCCTTCCATGATGATACCGCCAGGTGTAAAAACCCCGCACCGTGTTGCGACGGAACGGGCGGTCAGAACGTTGTCCCCTGTGCACATCTTGACGGATATCCCAGCACGGTGGCACCTCTTGACGTTCTCTCGTACATCCTGGCAGAGCGGCTCCTCGATGCCTATGACACTCAGAAGAGTCAGATCGTGGAAGAGACCATCGAATGGCACCTGTGAAGACTTATTAGGTGCCAACGAGTGTAGGATACAAGCACAAGACGGACCTCTCCGTCGTTGTCCAGCCCTTGTCCCAAAGGAGGCCATGACGAAAAGTCCCGATAACACAATGCAAGGGTGCATAGACCTTTGTTGGCATAATTTATTATTGTTCGTGTGATTTTTTCCCGGGCGAAATCGTCGAGGACGCGTGTCTGTAGGGTGCTTGTAGGTCGCATGTTTTCTCGAACAATGACGTATTTCGTAGAAACCTTCGCAACGATCTCGCTAGCACCTTTAAAATATGCCCGATACTGGCCATCCGATAGAGTCACGACGACAGCCATACATTTCCGTTCGCTCGAGAATGGGAACATTCGGACGACCTTGGCACGATCCCGCATCCCGACGACGTCGGAAGCGACCATCCCGAGGGACTGTCTGGCAAATTTTAGTAGTGCGACGTCGATCTTGTTCCCCTCGAAGATTGCTTCTCCGTCGGTGCTACGTGTGGTATTTTCGAAAGCGTTGGAATTCACGACAAGCGATTCCGTGAGGGCCTTCTTGAGTTCCTGAGGAAGAAAGCCAGCAAGTTGATCCTGCTTGAGAGAGAAATGGTGGGGCCCGAGGTAGTGTTGAGCGCCAGAATGAGTGTGGTTCATCGTGTGGCCTTCTTCAGGATCATGACTAAATTCAGCATGTATCCCTATGGTCCCGGAAACGACCGTCATGCGGTCCTCATTTACGAAGGTGCTCTTGTTGGAGCAGATTACTGATACGCCGCCCAGGAATTCGGAGGCACGCACAGTACGGACGAGAATTCTTTCCCGAAACATTCGCTTTGCTGCAAAGGAAATGGAAAGGATGGCTGCCAGCGGGATTCCTAGGGGCATCCATTAAGCTTCAGGCGCACGAGCGAGAGACGTGTAGCCACCTTGAGGAACTGCGACGACAACGAGTACAATGGCAACAATGAGAACGCTAACAATAGCAAAACCTTTCTCAAGCGGTTGCCTTTTCCAAGGAATCAGCCCCATAACCCACACTTGCGAATAGAATGTACTGACCATTGGGGAACATCCTTGCCGAATTGAACGAGGAGACGGAAGAGAAGGGCGATAAACAACGCGAAGCCCACGCAAGAGCCTATCTTGGCAACCAACGTCGCAAACCCGTTTAACTTATCCTGCAGTGGTGTTACTGTTCCACTGCTATTCGCTGCACCGAGAGTAAGCGTCGATCCTCGCAAAACAACCAACAGATGTTTCACACACACGTTTGGACGCGGCCAGCGAGAGATCTTCGACCGACTGCGACGACAATGTACTTTCCAGCACCCTCCGATACCTTGCTTCCAGAAAGGATGAAACAATCGGCGTGACTGTGAGGGGCTCCGATCGAGGCGTCATCCTTCTCGCAGGTGGGAGTGGTGACGACTTCAGCAAATGGGCGTTTGCGCATCGCGTCCGATCCGCCAGAGAACCAATATTCGTCGCACTTGACGTTATGACCGGATAAAAATATCCCATCGCAAGGGAGAATTTCACCGGGTTCAAGGAAGCCAATGTCGCCAACGACCAGGTCCTGGGCATAGACTCCTCATGTCAAGCTTCTTCGGTGGGAGATCAGGAGACCCACCTTGACATCAATAACTTGTTCGACACTATCGCGGATGACCCTGGTCGTTCTTTCGTTCTTACGTTCGCGGAGGAAATGAAGTTGTCGTTCTCGGTTCCAGTCGTTCAAGGCGGGGATGGATACCTTTCAAGAGAGAGGGGTTAATGATGCACAACAATATTGGAAGATACATACGATGATAGGGATGCCCACGAGGATAGACAGGCCTTCCACCCAATGCGCATTATATGTACCCTTTGGTGAGAGAAATGCGCCGATTACAACAGAGACAAGGGCTACAGTGAAGAGCAAGATCTTTGGAAGATCAAATTAGGTCCGTCCTCGCCGCCGGGGGTGGGTCCGTATACCAGAACTTTGTCTTGAAGAGCAAGCCAAACGAGAAGCAGGAGCGATTTACTTCTGCGTACAGGGACAACGTTTCTTCCATAAACTCTCCTCCTTTCCTCGACATCAACGTATGACGCCTCGTGATCCGCTTTGCTTTCTGTCGGTGTCGGTGCTGTCAGACGAATTGTTGGAAGTTCTTCATCGCTCTCGTGTTTCTCTTGCAGCTGTCGCTCACGAAGTCTCGACTGGTCCTCGATTACAGGCTCGCCGTCCTCTTCCACTGGGGCCAGTTTGGTCACTATACCGTACTTGATGCTGGTTTGAAGACCCTCGACGACCCCAAAGGTTCCACCTAGTGCCATCAGTCCGTCAAGGCTCTTGAGCTCCACCAGCGATGCGAGTTGATTGGGTTTGAAGGGAAAAGGAGAGGGATCTACATCATCATCAATGAGATCGACCTTGTTGATGGTTTGAGCTTTGAGTGTGTCGGTTGGAAATTGGTCCAGTCTTGGGTCAAGATAGCGAGGGTGGTTGGTATTGAGAAATGTTGCAGAATTGGCTACTGATGTTGGACGTTGGATCTCGGATGCCAAGTGTCGCAACATCACTATCCGCGTTTGGGCTTCTGGGCACCTCCACTATCTCGGCCACTGCGAGGACATCGTTTTAGCTTCCAGATATCCAATGCAAGTGTTGAAGACGATAGTGGGCACCCACCTGTGAGATTGCCAGACATGCCGAATCGGACTGGGTTCCCAGAGGGATGTTCGTTGCTGGTGGTCCCAGAGCTACTGATCGACAAGAGGGCCAGAGTTGCGTTGAAAGGAAGAAGGGGGAGGACAATCGATGACCTCTGAGGGATGTCAGTTGGCAGGTTAGTCACGCCCCACCTAAATCTCCCACCGCACGTAACGTGTTTAGGGTCTTGATCCGGATTTGACAGTAGCGCCGGCGATGGAGGAGCAAAATTCTGGTTCAACTCTCCTAAAAAAATCGCAGGGTGAAAAGCGAGGATCATGGAATGCGGGAATGTAGCTGCGAGGTGGGCTTGAGGCATGAGCGCGATGGCCGGCGTTCGCGGCGATTTAAGCGCCCATCTCTTGTCCGAATACTAGCGCCGGCCTAACTAGCGGACGGTGTGACTGACTCTGTACAATCGAGATACATGAGTAGTTTATAGCCATAGAGAGGAAGATTTTACATGGGAACCAATGCTACTTAAATAGAAACGGGAAAATGAGGCGAACTAGGTAGACAATCAGCGAGCGAAGCGTTGTCCCGCGGTTTTTCGGTGGGGCTGAAGTGACCACCTGGTCATTATCGGGAGGGTTCTGCAAAAATCCAACGGACTGCCAGTATCTCACCCAGCTTCTCGCGTCTAGAGCGCCAACAGGCTTCACGAGCCTCATCGTGACACTCACGTTCTGCGCTTTCTTGGTCTCGAATGCGCACATCCCGCCAACCTCAGCTTCGTTCTTTCCGTCGCGGAAAATCTCCGCATCCGCCCTAGCCATATTCCGATAGAAGTCTAGTAATTTGATTCCGGGCTTAATAGGCAGAGGTGAGACTCGCGCAAAGATATGAATCGTGAATAACTCACCACAAGCTGGAGATCCGCCTCATCGCCGTGTTTGGCTCGTTCTTCGAGCATCTCGACCCACTGGGAACGAAGGGCATTCCATCCACTCCATCTCTAGATGGCATCTCCTTCGCGATCGCCTGCATGATATGCTGCCATAAGACCGGCCGTGGATGGACGGCGTTTAAGGCAAGGGGCAGCCGTTCTGGCGTGAGAGCAATGTCGAGAATAGATCGCGACGCAGCGTCCATGGTTAGCCATGAGACGGACTAGAGACAACCGTCACGACAGGCAGACAGAGCGGAAAGAAAAAGACATACCCCATGTGCCTGGGGTAGAGCACCTAGCTCGACGCTCGACTTGACGAGGATCGGTAGCCATTCCGTACATGCCCAAGCGCCATTCGGTAGTCCACCACTAACTTGACCTAACCTGATGGAAGTGGCTTGCAGGCCGCTACGCTCTAGTATCTGCCGTCGTGTCATCACGAAGAAAGAAAAACGAAGAGGGTGCCACTTACCTTCTCGGCGACGTACTTGCTCTCGCCATATCCCGTTCCCAACGCAAACGACTTATCGCTGACGAGTTCTTCGGGATAAGCACCTTTCGCTTTGTCCCAGCCCTGCGCAATGGCCACGGAGGAGATGAAGATGAATCTAGTGTTCGCCCCATGGCGGCCGCTCCGAGCAAGATCCACGAGGTTGCGTGTTCCTTTGATGTTTGATTCGAAGGAGGTAAGGCCGAGGTTGAAGTCGACCCTCCACGCAACATGGATGATAAGATTTACTGTGGCTTGAACCTGCAAAATCGCCAAAATCACGTGAAAAACGAGGATGGACGAAGAAACAATTATCTACCTCCTGATGAAGCTCGGCAGAAAGCCCGAGGCGGTCCTCCGACACGTCGCACTGCAGTAACTTCAATTTGTCGCTTCTCAGCAAGCCGACTTCGAGACCCATATCCTCGAACTTGGATTCATGGCGCCGTAGCACCGATTCTGAGCCCTTTCCTGGTCGATTCAGGGCATACACCCTGCCCACCGAGTCGTCCCGCAGAAGGTCGGCAAGGACTTGAGAGCCAATGCTGCCAGTCGTGCCCGTTATCAGAACAACAGAACCTTCGCGCTGGAATGTGGACTGAGCATGTGTGGTGTTGATCGGAATGGGAGCGTTAAGGCCGTCGGTGTGTTTCTGGATCATCGCAACCAGGGCCTCCTTCCCACGATTTGCGGCTGTCCCGCTCTCGTCCCCGTCGATGATATGGACAATAAAGCGTGCAAGGTCTTGAAGAATAGGGTGGGTGTAAACCGCGTTTTGTCCTATTTTCCGTGCACGGTCTTTTAGTGTGGGCGATGAGTGGAAGGCGCCGACAATGCGTAGACGGAGGAATGTTGAGCTAAGGCTGAGTACATCGCAGAGGCGAGGTCAAAATCGATCCAAGAGTCACTAGCAGTAGTGTGCATACCTGTCGAAGCCTTGATCGAATAAATCCCGAGAAGACGAAATATCCTGATGCGACATAATATCGTTCGCCTGGGTCGTAAGCCAACGGAGAATACCATCGAAATCCCAGGTTTTCGGAGGTTCGACAACGTTTCTCCCCGATGTAACTTCAACAGCAGTGTATCTGACGAAATGTTCGCATTAGTCGTCGCAGTGCTCAGAACAGTAGACGTACAAATCCTCTATCTCTTTCTCATAGAGCCGAAGCGCAGCCTTGCGCATAATGGAGCCTTTCGGGGACCGCGGTAGAGGCTTCTCTCGCTTGGTAATGAGAACCATTTCCTTGTATACCTTACTAAAGGCCGGTGCAACTTCGTTGGCTTCCTCGATAGTTGGCCATATCTCGTTTCGGAATTGTGAGACTTCCTCTAGATTTGCGGGGTCGACGTTCCGCCCTGGAGCGGGTTCGATAAGGATGCCAGCCTGGTCATGGCTCCGTCCAAACATCACCGCAGCATGAATTCTGTTGGAGAAACGGCATCGGCATTTCTGCGAGCGACCAGAAGAACGGTTCGAATCCACTTACAGTGGGTTATTAATAACGATGCCTTCCATGGGACCGGGTACCGTCTTCTCTCCAGTCGAATGCATGATCACATCATCCATACGGCCCACACTGATAGCATGGAAGAAGTCTCAGAAGCGTATCCCTCGGGCGCAGCGGTGACAGCGAACTCACACCTTCCACAGATTAGGCTCTGTTGGATGTTTGATGAACAAATCTGATGTCGCATATCCTCGCGGGTTCGTCATGTTTTCGATGGCTGGGTGGTGCCTGTCCGTGGTCTGGGTGATTGTTAGAGTAGGTCCATGGACAACGGGATCGAATACTGAAGGCCTTACTAGGAACTGACACTCGTATGTGCCATCGCCTTGGTCGGCCCAGTTCACTGTCGTGGTGTCGGCGAGGCGGATCCATTCCCAGTCTCGCTCGCGCCAACGTTGAAGGCGTATCAGAGTGGGAGACCCGAACTCAGTCCCACCGTACGATCCGTGAAGGTTCACACCAGCAGCCACAATTTGATCGCCAACTTTCTGAGAGAGCGGGCCGCCGCCGTAGATCTGCACAATGAAACATTGAGGAACAGGACACGGAACGTGGCTGGAGATCTTACAACGAAAATGAAGGATTTCAACAACTCGACGGTCTCGTCGGGCTGATTCTGCATCCAGAGATGGAGCCATGCAGGGACGCTCGCGAGGCAGTTGCATTCTGTTTTCTTCAGATGCTCGAGAATGTTGTCTGGCGTTGGTAGCATGGGATGCGCATCAGGAGAACGGACGATGGGCGGATAAACCGCGGCGCTGACAACCCCATACAACGGCAAGAACGTTTGCAAGTACATCCCTATGGTGTGGAAGGAGGGCAGAGCCATCGTTCCCATTCGAACGCGCTCATGGTGCGCGATGAGCTGTGGTAAGCCTGGAGAGGTTTTTCAGAATAATGTGGAACGTCGCGAGATGAGCAAACTGACTCATGGTCGTCCATTGGATCAGTATGCGGTGGGTTTGAGGGATACATTTTGGGAATCCAGTGCTTCCGGACGAATGCAGGTACATGGCAACCGCGTCAAGATTCGCTCGTGTTTGAGGTGGCGGATAAGGTTCGAAAGGGTCTGTCTCAGACTCTGTCCCGAGCTTCGGGAAAAGCGCGTCAAGGGTGGGTGCCTCCAGGATATTCAAATCCACGTTTGATATTCGAGCGAGCTCATCGAAGAGGCCCTTGAGCGTAGTCCGTGTACCGATGATGGTGGAACATGACGCGTCTTGGAGCAGCTTGATGATGGCAGGAGGGGCATTTCGAGGCGAAATTGGGAATGGCTGGGTTAAAAAGAATGAGAACCATTCGAAATCAATGTAGTCCATAGGCGACGCACCACCAAACCAGCCTTCACGAGTCCGATCGCGACGGCCTGATACACAATCGTGTCGACAAGAGCAATGACGGCAACAACCCGTCCGTCGTCGCCTCCGCGACCAGGTCTGATAATATGCGCAGCTCGGTGGCACGCTCTCCCGAATTCGAGATGAGACAGCTCAACGAGCCGAGTCGAATCGTGAAAGACATAGTAAGGTTGGTCCTTGTTCCACTGGAGGTTGAAGTCGATGGCTTCAGCGACGTTGACCGAACCGTCGCGCGGAGGGGGCACGGGCTTCACGCGTCGCGCCATTAGCACGATTTTCGAGTCGATGGTGACGGGGTGGGAAACGATGTTCAAAGGTCGTCGAGCCTTATATATAGCCCATAAGATTGACGGGTATGATGGGCTCAAGCCTCAGATCCCTCTCACGCCCAAGCGTTACGAAGACTAAATTCCTGTGAGACAAAGTTTCGGCTCGCGAACTTCCAGGTCCACGCAGACTTGATCGCGCTGGGGTAGCGTGCATTATCTCCTGTAGGTTGCTTCAATAACAGTGATGGGGCGTAAATACGACCGAAAAGAAGACAGACCAGTACTGCTGCCAGGTGGGTATTTCATCGTGGTGGTGTCCATATGTTTTCTGGTGTACAAAAGTAGAACAATAAAACCTCTGTGATTCACGAGCGATAGGTGCTCACCTTTGCGAGTACAATATTGCTTCCCATGCGAAATCCGATAGACCCTGGTATCTGCCCGCTCATCACCGGCGTGGAATCTACTTAGTGTATCATGGGCGACGAGACAGATGAACCTCCATCGATGAAAATTGACAGTAGTAATTTATAGAAATTGAATAGCAGGAAGGACTGGTGAATGTATGCTGATGGAGCTAAAGAACCGTCCTACTTAGCTTACCTTAATCGCGACGACGGCGACACAGGACAAGAGCTTCTAGCTCTTCCTCAACCAACCAGGCAGCGAGGTTATGCAGGCTGACCGGTCGCGGAACACTTGATGATCAGGATCGTAGCATGCATCAAAGATGACGCGGTTTGTGGTGAAAAGTCGAGTTAGAGTTCACGCATTCATGGGCTTCAGGGCGGAGCTCTAATTGATTCATCTGCCGACATCCCGATTCCCACCCCTGAACAACTCAAAATCCCTTGCTCAATTCGACGATTCATTCGGAGAAGCAACGAAAGCCATAAGTAGTACAGCAGCAGCTCTGACGACCGACCCCGTAGATGTGACTAAGTACCAACCCCGCTCTATTTTGCGGCCTGCGCCTCTAGCCCCGCAGCCCCGCCATATGTACACAATCTTTTTCTTCGTCCATTCTCCGTATTTTACCGCCCTTTATTCATCAGTAGACATGTGTTATTCCTCATTGAGAATTCTACATTCCTTTTATCCCTGGGATATTCGACCCCATTTCGTTCCTATTTTACTTGTTCTATTCGAGTAGAGTCCAAGGACATGGTAGCTAGCTTCTCTGCACATAAGCTGTGTAGTCGTGTCGTCTTCTCTCAGCCCGTGCGGGAGAGGAGCACGTCTTGGAGAAAGCAGCTGGTAGCGTTGTTCGAGGCTCAAAAATCCCTCGAACAAGAGACCTTCGTCATCATGCAGCTTCATTATTGAAGTCAAAGTAATTATTACCACATTCAAAGCGTAAGGATGAGCAGAATTCATCGATTAGACCAGGAAGCCGACCCCTTTCCAATATGCGATCCACCGTTGAATGTCCGCCTCTGCGATGGGTGGCACCATCCTCATCGTCTCGCTTACGTTCTGGATGCAGCTGGTACCGAAATCACCCATTCCTACACTCTCCATGCAGTGGGATCCACGATTCTGACCAGATATTTGGTCGGCCTCCGCCAGTTTGCGGTAGAAGCTGAGGAGCTTAATTCCAGGCTATTGGCAGACAGGATTAATCCGAATACTCTAGTGGAATGTTAAAGGGACTTACGATCTTCTCAAAATCATTGGCAACCGGACTCTTGGCCTTTTCCTCCACCTTCTTGACCCATTCGTGGAATGGAATAAGAGGCAATGGAGTTGTCAACCCGCTCACGACCATTAGCTCGGATGAGATCGCACCCATGACTTCCTCCCATTTTATGGGCCGAGGGTGAACGAGATTCAACGCGAATGGTGGTTGCTGCTTCGCAAAGGCCACGTCGAGAATGGTTTGTGCAGTTGCGTCCATGGAGACCCACGAAACCATCTTATTGAATGTCAAATTGGGAAAAAAGGAAATAGGATTTTATTTACCCCTTGCGCGTGCGGAAGCGCTCCGAGCGCGAGACTGGACTTCACGATAATTGGCACCCAGTCGGTGGTAGCCCAAGCGCCGTTGGGCTGTCCGCCGCAGACTTGGCCGACACGTATCGAGCAAGCCTGAAGGCCGCTATGTTCGAGCACCTACAAAGGGGTGAGACCAAGAACGGACTCGAGAGAAATAACACATGCTCGTTCAGATACATATTTGCTCTCTCCGTAGCCATTGCTGATGGCATACTGTGGGTCGCGCACGACCTCCTCTGGGTAAGGTCCTTTCGACTGATCCCAACCCAGCGCAGAGCCAACCGAAGATGTGAAAACAAATCGAACGTTGGACGCGTTCGGCCCCTGTCGCGCGAAATCGATGAGGTTCCGTGTTCCACAGACATGGGACTCGAACGACGAGAGCGTCAGGTTGAAGTCGAGTCTCCAGGCGATATGAATAATACTCGTGACGTGTTCTTGGAGCTAAAGAAAGGATCAGAGCCGTGTGGAGACATTCGAGATAAAGCAGTACCTCTCGATAACTCTCGGCGCTTAATCCAAGCTTTTCGTCAGACGCCTCCCCTTCCAGGAGGTGCATCTTCGAGTGCTTCAATAATTCGACATCAAATCCTTTATCCCTAAACCTCGCCTCGTGTCGGGCAAGCATGCCCTCTCTCCTGCTCGGTCGATTAAGTGCGTAAATTTTCTTCACGCCCTCGTCTTGAAGCAAGAAGAAAAGAGCATGGGAGCCAATATTCCCTGTGGTTCCAGTAAGAAGCACCACGTCCTTGGGAGATGCCGTTGATTTAGAAGGTGGGAGCGGTGCGTTGAGGCCCTCGCTATATTTATTGATCATATCCTCAATGGCCTCTATCTTGCTTTCGGTGGTTTGATCCTCAATCGGGGTTTTCGACAGATCAAAAATGAATCGCGCGAGATCGTCGATGACTGGATGAGCATAAACAAAGTTCTGGCCTAAGGATTCGACGGCTTTCGCAAACTGCTGAGACGTTCGCAAGGCACTGGAGATACGCAGACGGAGGAACGTCGCACTTAAGCTTTTAAATAATTACACGCAGTCAGAGACAAGGATTAGGCGAATGAATGAGGGCATACCTGTCGAACCCTTGATCAAACAAGTCCTTCGACGGTGAGATGGTGTCGTTAGATCGTATGTCGCTCGCTTGCTCAACCAACCAAGTCGTAAGACTAGCTATATCCCAGGATTGTGGGGGTACGATCTTATCAGTCCCTGAAGTCGATTCCACGACGCGATATCTAAGGAAATCCCGCATAGATCAGCATGTTATGCCTAAGAATGGTGATTAACATTCTCACAATTCTTCAATGTCCTCGTCGTATAAGTGTAGAGCAGCCTTCCTCATGACTGTGCCCTTCGGCGAACGTGGGAGAGGCCTGTCACGCGACGTGATGAGAACCATCTCCTTGTAGATCTTGCTGAACGCCGGTGCATTTCGATTCGCCTCCTCAATCGACGGCCATATCTTGTTTCGAATGTCGGCAAGCTGAGCTTCATCCGAAACGTCGATTTCATGATCTGCAGCTGGCTCAACCAGAACTCCCGCTTGGTCGTGATTCCGGCCAAACATCACAACACTCCTTGCCCTATAAATTTATTTAAATTAGCTCATGATCAAAACTCAGTGGAAGAATAGTACGCACATAGGGCTTCCGAGAATAACTTGTTCCATTGGCGCTGGGACGGTCTTCTCGCCCGAGGAATGAATGATCACATCGTCGATCCGACCAACGCTGGATATTTCTTCCTGTCAGCACGGTGCTCCAAAGAGGGAGGAATGCCAATAGGGAGGACTTACATCCTCCAAAGACCCTCCTTCGTGGGATGGCGCATAAACGTATCGGATGTTGCGTATCCCCGCGGATCTCGCATATTTTCGATCGCAGGGTGGTGTTTCTCTGTCGTCTAATTTAAGCGCCGGTGTGTCAGTATTCAGTCGTCAGCGCAAGCATGCTAAGCGAGAATATTATCTCACCAAGACCTGGCATTCGTATGTTCCGTCGCCCTGGGGGGCCCAGTTGACCGTTATCTTGTCGCTAAATCGAACCCACTCCCAATCACACTCGTTACCGCGCCCGAGAGCAGGAATTGTTGAGATGCCAAACTCCGTTCCACCGTACAACGAGGAAAGGTTGATTCCGGCTGCGACGAGAGCATCGCCAACCTTGGCCGAAATCGGTCCACCGCCATACCCCTGACAAGCGTGTTCTCTCAACAACAGAAGATTGAAGCTAATCAATTGTGCTTACAACAAAGATGAAGCTCTTCATGAGGTCGAGCGCTTCTTGCGAATTAACCCAGGCGTGCAGGAAGGCTGGGACGATGATCAGGCAGTTAGTCTTCGTCCTACTCAGGTGTATTAACGCGTTATCGGGGGTTGGGGGCATTGGTTGATCTCCTGGCGAGTGAACCACCGGCGGGAAGACGCCGATCGGCACGATTCCGAATAGCGGTTGGATTAGTTGTAGGTAAACCCCGATCGTGTGGAACGGTGGGAGCGGCATAGTACCCATCACTAGGCGCGGCGTGTAGGATCTCAGGTCAGATAAACCTACGAACACGCTAATTAGCATGATTTTGGAAATGAAGGAAAGAGGATGCTTGCCGAAATTGGTCCATTCAACCAAATTGCGGTGCGTTTGAGGGATACACTTGGGGAAACCAGTGCTTCCGGAGGAGTGCAAATACATACACACCGATTCGAGAGACGGCGTCGGTGCCAGAGTGGAATAAGGCTTAAAGGAGTCGTCTTCGATTTCTCTTCCGAGCTTAGGGAACAAATCGTCCACGGTTGGAATCTCGACGAGGTCCAATTTGAATTGTTCGCCGACGGTAGCGACTCTCGCTTCGACCTCATCAAAGAGTTTCCCCAATGTAGCACGGGTTCCGACAATCTTGTGGCACGAGGACCCCTGCAGAAGATTAACGATTGCAAGTGGTGAATTTCGAGCCGATATAGGGAAGGGCTACAAACTTCTGAGCACCGAAATAGACTAGCTTCATATCGTTTGACAAACACGTACCACTAATCCTGCTCGGATGAGCCCAGCGACGACTGCCTGATACACAATCGTGTCGGCAAGAGCGATAACAGCAACAACGGTGCCGCTGTCCTCAGAAATAGACTGGCCCAAAACGTGGGCTGCCCGATGGCAGGCTCTCCCAATTTCGAGATGGGAGACCCGAACGATTTCTGAGCCATGCTTGCCAACAGAGAAGACGTAAAATGGCTGGGTTGCGTTGTGGCGCATGTTGAAGTCGATAACTTCTGGGATAGTGAGAGAGCCATCGAGAGGTGGGAAGACTGGTGCACTGAATTTCGACATATTGTAGGATGGTTGTGGTTGTGGTTGTTAGTAGTTATTGGTGGGGGCCCACCTCGTTTCGATGGTTCCGATTTATACCATTGAGGGGTATGTTGTATGAGTTGTTTTCGACCGCATAATGCGATCAGTGAGCGGGAGGTGCGTCCGATGGATCCTTCATGTGATCGGCTGTCGCTTATTGTCACCGCCGAAAGCAGAGTGTCAACGAGGCCCACACGAATTCCACGGCGCAAACTGCATTATGTCCATGGTTTGCCGGTGAATTTGAAGTAAAATTAGTAAATCGTGGTATTCATAGAACGGAACGTCATTAGAAGCAAAATATACCTTCCAACGGCACCGCACCATGTCGTCGGCAAATTTTTGCGCTCAAAAAGTCTTCGCTGGTTGACCTCGGTCTGAGTCAGGAATCGGTGTATGAGTCGGGGAAAGCTAAGTGGCAGATTGCGACATCCCGCACTGTGGGTTGCAGATGAGCATAATAGAGACGTAACAACATCATCCAGAACGACACTAGCAAGTGGGGCGTGCCAGCCTATTTGTGTGAGATGTCTTCGTCGGCGTCGGCGGAGGACGGGACTTTGAAGCTTTGGAGACCCAGTCCCGAAAGAGCAACATAGAGCCGTCCCTGTGGAAGACGTCCAACGATCGATGGGTCGAAGCCCAGCTGTAGGAAGTATAATGTACGTGCCATCGCGGCCAGTAGGTCCGTGCTCGAGTGCTGGATCAAGTGGAAAAAGTCCAAGAACAAGTCTGGTCTGAATTAATTTCCAAGTCTGGTAGACAGGTCCGGGCCGAATTGCCGGTTATGGTCGCAGCAGCGGTGAGGTGACATAGCGCTGGTTGGTTGAGAAATAATTAATTCATTTGTACCTATTAGGTCTGGCTAGGGAGACTAAGGTTAACCCACCGGCCTGGTCCCTTCGAGAATTGCCGGGCGTATCCAAGCATACAGGTACCTATGTAGTCAGACCGCTGTGACTCTAGTCTAATCATCAGCCCTCCTTACTTTAGAAGGCACGAAGGGCCTGAGGCTACTACAGCGGGCACCCTATAGCTGAGATTCTCTGGTCTCAGTGAGGGATTCAGATTAACTGATTCTCTGTCGGTTCTTCCGCTGTGTGGCGCATCATCTCGAAATTCCTTATCCGTCCCTAGATCTGATCCGTGCATATCAATCCACTCATAACCCAAGATAAAGTGTTAATTTACATATTTCCAACAGTCAAGCAATTCCATAACCCAGGAAAATCGACCCAAACAACGAAACCCGAAGCCCTATTGAAATGCGCATGCTGCCGTCTATCTCCTGCCGCTCCACGCATTCCACGCACCCTGAACGGCGCTCGGATGAATTGTTCTCCCTGTGAGATAGGCTATGGCCAACGATCCTCCTACCCCAGCCGCATTGTCCGAAAGCCATGAGCCCCAGGAATTGTCGTTCGTGCGATGGGGTGTCCCCAATGGCCTAGGCGGGGGAGGAGCGTTGTTCGCGACGGCGATGGTAGCGAGGAGCCTAGTATGATATGCTGTGGCGACATCCCGCACATGGTCCAACGCCTTCTGCGTTTGCTTCCCAAAACTCCTCCAACCCATAACTGCACTGATCACTTGCCCGACCACCGGTTTGAAATGAACGGCCTCGTGCGAGGCGTGCACCGCAGCCTCTTTGCCGAATTCCTCGTTGAGAAAGTCCATGAACTGCTGATGGAAGGCGGGATCCTCCCAAATCGCCTTCGCGCTCTCCTTGAGGAACTCCTTTGGAAGCTCCTTGTAGAGGTGTTTCTTGAAGTCGGCGACGCTCGTGATGACCCCTCCCTTTGAGCACGCCTCGCGATGGTAGCGCACGACGTCCGTATGTTCTCCCATCCCGAATTGTTTGAGCGAGCGGTCGGCGAAGGCAATCGTGTTTCCTGTCATGAAGATCATCTTCCCCGTCGGAATGACTGAGAGGGCCATCGTCCCAACCCGTGCTGCGAACCGCCCGAGTCCGAACCGCATGTCGTCGTACTTCTTCTGTAAGGCGACCTTGACGATACGGTCGAAGTCCAATTTCATGATCCTCCCGCTCGTATAGCGTGACTTGATCTTGGCTGCGAGTTTGTCGTAGTAGGCCATCCAGGCTTGGGTGGAGTCGAGGTCTTCGACCTCGTATTGAGAGACGAGCTGGTCGATTTCTGCATCGGAGAGGACGTTAAGACTGAACGGGATATTGAGCGACATTCTTGTGCAGATCTGCGAGGTGGAGGACAATCGAGAGCCCAACAGCCTGCCAGGTACTTTATCATACCTCGCAAGTCATATTTGGTCGAATTGATTTGACAAATAGACGCCCATTCCAGGAACCTTCACAGTAATCAAGGCACAATCCTAATACACGGAGTCATTCTTCGACGATGCATCCATGATATGCGGCCATTCAGTTTCCGCATGTCGTCGCGAAAAATTCCTTCAGTCTTTTCGAGTCGAGGCTGTCGTCCAAACGCTGACAGTCTAGGCGCTCAGCAGATGATTGAGGTACTCTTTGGCACCACAGCACTTTGGGAGGCGCCACCGTCTGCGCTCTGTAAGAGAGAAGCTATATTAAGGGATCCTGGGTTGACTCATGAAATTCAAACTGTTGAGGACTGGACATGAGCCGATCCAGCAACGCCACGGGGCTGAACCGGCACATGTCAACCTCCTACCGAAAGAGGTCCGCACTACGCCAGTACCGAACCCATCGTTCCACGTCCTCGTATTCCAGCTGGCGGACATTCTTCATAGTCTCACTGAAGTCCTGAATCTTACGAACGGTGAACCTCGTCAACCCCCCGACCTCGGCATCCTCGCTGCACTCCGCATTCGCCATCACCTTGAAGAAGTCCCGAAGCTTGACAGCGGGCTGGGACACGGAAACATGGAAAATGTTAGACTACAGCCCGATAACACACTAGCTCTGGAGCTTACCAATTCATTTGATATGTCTTGGTCGACGGACGACGCCTGTCGAGCTTCCAACATGCCAAACCAGTCTCGAAAGGGTACGAGGTTGAGGGGCTTATCAAGGGACAGCTCCTGGAAAAGGGCACGTGCGGTGTGCTCGATTATTGTGTTCCAAGGAACAGGTTCAGGGTGCAGGATGTTCATGACAGGCGGAAGAGTCCTCGCGTCCGAATTCATCACTAAATCCAAGATGGAATTGGAGACGACATCCATGGGGAGCCATGAGACAACCTACGAATGCATATCAGTACGAGCGAAGTCGGCCATTAGAGAGCGAGATGTACTCCTGATGCAAGAGGCAATGCACCGAGCGCCAGACTCGACTTCACGAGGATAGGGACCCAATCAGTGGTCGCCCAGGCTCCATTCGGGAGACCCCCACTGATCTGGCCAATCCGAAGCGATGTCGCGTTGAGCCCACTAGACGCTAGGACCTATTGTTGAGTGGTCAGCGTGAGCTAGAGTCTTTCCCAGGAGAGAAACGTACACGCTCTGCCACGTATTTGCTCTCTCCGTAGCCATTTCCAACCGCAAACGACGAGTCATGAACGACCTCCTCAGGATATGGACCCAGTGCTTGGTTCCAAGAGAGTGCTGATGCGACTGAGGACGTGAAGATAAACCTGAAGGCTTCCGGGCCGATGATCCGGTGAGCATGCGTCCGAGAAGTCCGAGCCAATTGAAGGAGGTTGTGCGCGCCGCGAATGCTCGATTCAAAGGACACAAGAGATAGATTGAAGTCGAGTCTCCAGGCTGTGTGGATAATGACGTTCACGGAAAGTTGCAACTATAAACCGAAAATTTAGTTTGAGGCTCTACGGACAGGACGAAACGTACTTCTTCATAATGCTCCTCACATAGACCAAGGCGGTCCTTGGCCAGCTCGCCCTCGATAAAGATGAGCTTCTCATCCATCAAAAGGTTGATATCCAATCTCTTGTCCGCGAATTTATCTTTATGCCTTTCGAGGATCGATTTCCCCGAAGCGCGAGAAGGCCGATTCAGGGCATAAATCTTTCTGACTCTTGGATCCTTGAGCATGCTTGCGAGGATCTGGGCGCCCAAATTACCAGTCGAGCCGGTCAGTAAAACAACCTTGCCGGCGTCGGAACTGGTGTTGGCGACTGGCTTTAACTGATACTTGGAGATCATAGACTCGATGAGATTTATGCGTTCATGAATAAGATCTTCTGGTTGGGTAGCCTTGGAGCCTGAACCGGCGATGAGGCCGGCGACGTGGTCTGCAAGACGTTCCACGGTAGGGTACGCATAGATGGTATTTTGAGCAATAGAGTTGGAAGGAGTGTTCGTAGATTGCAAAGCAGCAGCTATTCGTCGGCGGAGGATTGTCGCACTGAGACTACTCGATTGTTCAGAACCTGATCGTGGAAGGCGGTCTTGGTACTCACCTATCGATCCCTTGCTCAAATAGATCCTCCGTCGGCTGAATGGTCTTCCCATGAAGTAAATCCTGCAACTGGGTGACTATCCACTGCGTGACGGACTCGACGTCCCACTCCGTCGGTGCTTCAACACTGCCAATGGTTTGAGTCGACTCGACAGTGTTGTATCTGACCTACTTTCAGACGCATAGACGACAACGCAAAAAATGGCGCTCACAAAGCCTCGATCTCGTCGGTATACACCTTGACAGCCAATTTGCGCATCACCGTTCCCTTTCCAGACCGCGGAAGCGGTTTAGCCTTGTTCGTAAGTAAAATCATCTCTTTGAAGATGCGACTGAAAGCTGGACCGGCTCTGTTGGCTTCGTCTACGATGGGCCTAATTTGACGTGTGATTCAGTAAAGGCGAATGAAGCTCGAAGAAGATAATCGACCAAATGAGATTTCGAAATTTGGCCACCTGATTTTCGTCGTTGACGTCGATGGCGTAAGTGGGCTTCGGCTCCATAAGCACTCCCGGTTGACCGTGGCTCTGGCCAAACATGACGACGCCCATAACACTGAACAAGCATGAGTGGAAAGAACAAAGGAGAATAGAGGTCGCTCACTAATTGCTGCTCATAATGATATCCTCCATCGGTGCTGGTACCGTCTTCTCTCCAGATGAGTGGACGATAACATCGTCTAACCGGCCAACACTGGATTGAGACAGTGAGCAACGACCTGAAGACGAGAAGTCCCGCTTACATCTTCCAAAGATGTTTCTTCGTAGGATGAGGTTCGAAGAGGTCTGACGTCGCGTATCCTCTGGCATCAGGCAAGTTCTCAATCGGCAATGGATGATTGTCGTTTGTCTAGAAGACAATAAAAAATTTAGGTTGAACTGAATCGCCAACGGGTGAGAACGTCGCATACCAAGAACTGGCATTCGAAGGTCCCATCACCCTGAGGAGCCCACCGAATCTTACAGCGTTTGTCAAACTCCATATACTCCCAGTCACTTGCGTCTTCTTTGCGTTTGAATGGGTACGTCGGGGAGCCAAACTCCGTCCCACCGTACCCCGGGTTCAGCGTGACGCCCTCGGCGACCATGAAGTCGCCGAGCCTGGGCACGACTGCACCACCAGAATAGCTCTGATGTGAAGCAATGAGATTCTTATCTTCGGTGGGACGAGAGAAAGGAAGAGTGTACCACAAATTCGAGCTTGCTGAGAGTGTCGACCGCCTTGGGATCTTGTGCCCATATTTGAAGGAGGGTCGGAATGGTAATGATGCAGTTCGAATTGGTGTTTCTGAGGTGCTCGAGGATATTGTCTGGCGTCGGTAGGATAGGCACCATTTCTGAGCTTTCAACGACCGGGGGGTATAGACCCATCGTCGTACATCCGTACAACGTCCAAAGGAGGTGGGCATAGATTCCTAGGGTGTGGAATGGAGGAAGGTGCATCGCTGCCATGCGGATACGCGGGACGCGATCTCGAAAGGAAAGTGTAGGAGCTGATTGGGCAAACAGTTATGAGTACGAACTAGGCGGAGCAGTCGGTGCACTCACGCATAGCTGCCCAGTTTACCAGTGTCCAATGTGTCTGAGGGATAGCTTTGGGAAAGCCGGTGCTTCCCGATGAGTGGATGTACATTCCAACTTCATCCAACTTGGGTTTCGGGGATGCCGCATACGGTGTGAACGGGTCCTCTTCGTATTCTTCACCGAGCTTTGGGAAGATTTTGCACAAAGGAGGTACTTCGAGGACTATTAGAGTAAAAGCTGGTTCATTTAGAGTAAGGTCGTTCTTGATTTCGTCGATCAGTTCTCGTAGGGTGGTGCTCGTTGTGACGAGGTAATGGCAGGATGTCTTCCGCAGAAGGTTGGCGATGGCGGCAGCAGTGTTTCTGGACGAGATAGGAAAGGGCTGAACCAAATAAATGCATGAACCACGAATCAATCTGTAATCAACGTACCACGACTCCAGCTTTCATGAGCCCGACGGTCACAGCTTGGTAGAGCAACGAATCGGATAGCGCCATCAGAGCTACGACAGGCCGCGACTCGACTTCGAAATTGGGAGCAAGTTCATGAGCAACACGATGACAAGCGCGACCGAACTCCAACAATGAAATCTCCTTCACCACCCCGTTGATTGCGTCGTGAAAGGCATAGATAGGAAGATCAGCATTGTGAGTCCAGTGGAAGTCGATGGTTTCGGGTAGAGTGATCGAACCATCAATAGGAGGATAGACGAACTCTCTGGCGTAAAGAGACATGGGAGCAGGGCTGGTGACGCGGTGTTGACGCGGTGGTTCTTATACACGGCTCGTAGGGCGGATATCAGCGCAACGTTTTATAATTCAACCTATGCCGAAGGACAAGGGTAGATGTTGCCTGCTGGAGACGCGTTTGACAAGCAGACGCATGGAAAAGAGAATGACCGGTGACTTGTAAAGAACAGTCTCAAAACAGATCATCCGACGCTTCTGACCTGTGAGATTATTCCGATTCAGGTATTGTGAGTGTAGGGCGGAAAGAAACTCACCGAAAAACAGTCTTTGTGGGTGGTGTCAAGTCTTTCAGAATCCGTGGGCGTGTTGAGACAGGCCCAGAAAGTGCAAAGTACATACAGCCTTATATGACGTTCCAACTGAAGAAACGTAGAACGTCAACACAGGTCAGTGACAAAGATATCGGGATGACCACTAGTAGTACACCGCGCGGTGCACGGACCATGCACGTGCCATCGTGTGCGACTTATACCTAAAGCGGAAGGAGCGAGTGGCGTACCAAGTGGCGCACGGTGGCGTACTTCTCACCAGCTTCCAGCCGACTTCTCACCGTCGACATGCTATCAACATGAGCTGAACCTTACACTCAACTCACAACGATAATTCATCAGACCCCAGAACTCACTCGAAGAAGCCATTGCTCAAATCTTCTCATAGGGCTTCTCTATGCTACGTGGAAGTTTCATGCAAGTAAGCCGAAACCTATCTTATATCTCTCTATCATTCCACCCACTTAGCCTGGGAATAGCTTTCAATGGGAGAAGAACTAGGAGTGTCCATATCGATGTTATATTGGTGCCATGAAACACCTTGAGTGGTATATCGACGCCGCAAAGATCGGGTTATGACGACTCAGAATCCGAAGCTTCGATCATGGGGTACGGTGTGAATCCTCCAGATACCTAAAATTCGCCACATATGAAGCTTGCCGGGAATCATTGGAGCTTCGACTCTTCCTTCACACCTCACCCCGCAAGGAAATGGTGACCGACAGAGAAGCAGGAGTTATCGTCGTGATACTATGCGTTCTTCTTACCTTCTTTCTGAGGGCACTCGTCTCCAAACCTCGCGGCCCTTACCCTCCTGGACCTAAACCGAAGTTCCTCGTTGGCAATCTTTTGGACTTTCCAGAGGCAAATGCAGCGGAGAAGTATCTCGAATGGGGAAGATGGTACAACAGTAAGGCTAAATATTGTCACCCGCGCTCAGTCGATGAAATTTTCATGTAGGCGACATCGTGCACATCACCTTGCTCGGAAAGCACGTTGTCGTGATCAATAAACGCAGAATTGCAGAAGAATTACTCGACAAACGAGCGCGAATCTACTCTGGCCGTATGGAACTACCAACTCTCAAAGCGTATGCCGTCGTACTCTTACTCGTGTCTTTCGGTTCACAGAGTTGACAGCCTCGGATGGGAATACAATTTTGCTTTTATTAACTATGGCCAAGAGTGGCGCAAGCGAAGACGGATGTGCCAGCAGCATTTCAACCGACAGGCGTCAACTATATTCGAACCGATTGAAACTCAAAGAGTCCGCAAGATGTTGTCTGCATTTCTCCATTCCCCAGAGAAATTTGACGTCTATAATAAGATGTACGCCCATTTGTTATATTTCCTCTCTGATTCCCAGAGTTGATAAGCGCGTAGCCTATCTGTTTCGATCCCCCTCGACATTATGTTCGGCTACGACATTGCATCTCTCGAGGACCCAGTCGTCAGGGCTTCCACTCAGGGCCTCGAAATTGGCGGACCCTTACTACTGCCTTTCGGCTCGTTGATCAACGTCTTCCCCTTCCTGCGTCACATTCCTCCCTGGTTCCCTGGGGCAGTATCTCAGAGAAACGCCGCCCAGACACGCCAACTGGCCCAGGAGATGAAGCGCATTCCGTTTCAAGATCTGAAGGAGCGGATGGTGAGCTGCGTTCGTGTGATGCTACTCGACGGATTCATGCTGATCTCAGGCGAAAGGCGAAAGGCCAAACATCGTATTCGGTGATAGGAAACTTTCTTGAGAAGCAGTCTCGCGTTGGAAGCTCCCAGGATGATGAAAGTCTAGACATCCTAAGTGATATTGCGTATACCCTGTATGGAGGTACGTTATGCCTTAATTTCCTCGGAGAGTCCGCCAGTTATTGCTTCCACGACCTAAAAATAATTTAGGCGCTTCGGACACGGTAGGCCTATTATTGTAATTTTCAGACTGTCTGACTGAACACCGTCACTTTCTTGATGGACAGACAATCTCTGCGACAAGCTCCTTCCTCTACCTTATGGCCACAAATCCCGATGTCCAGAAGAAAGCGCATGCCGAAATTGATTCCCTTTTAGGAGCTCAGCGGCTCCCGGAATTTTATGATAGGCCTTCGCTTCCCTACATTGAGGCCATGTATCGAGAACTCATGCGATGCGCACCGCCCCTTCGTCTCGGTATTAATCACTTACTTGCGGAAGACGATGTCTATGGGAATTACTTCTTGCCCAAAGGTAAGGATACCCGCGTAAGTAACCTTGTGTTGCCTACTTGAAGCATTACTAGGGTCTATTGTCTTCGCGAATATATGGTAAGTGGGCGAAGCTTAGTGTTGAAACAATACTGACCCAACCCATCAGGGCAATGACTCACGACCCAGAAGTTTACGAGAATCCGGACAGGTTCATGCCGGAACGCTTCTTCAAAGACAACGGAGAGCTTAACGATGACGACCGTGTTTTAGCCTATGGATTTGGCCGAAGGTGAAAAGAACACCGTTGGTCATCTCGCATGAAGCTCAAGCACGTAATCTACAGAGTCTGTGTC
Organism: Cyclocybe cylindracea; assembly: GCA_013376435.1. Lineage (NCBI taxonomy): Eukaryota > Fungi > Basidiomycota > Agaricomycetes > Agaricales > Hemipholiotaceae > Cyclocybe > Cyclocybe cylindracea. The sequence goes on from MPNV01002090.1 coordinate 597,484, forward strand.
GGGAAATATGTTGCAAGCTCGACGGTCAGTTCACCCCAAAATAGCGGTCCGTGATGCCACCAACTCCCTCCCAGATGTGGATGGTCATCGTCTCCATCTTGGCTTGCTTCAACATCAACAAGGCAAAGGACGAATTTGGAAACGACATCGAGATCGACGACCAATATTTGGATGTGAGCCCTGCCTGGTACGATAGCTGCACTCCTATCCTGCACGCACTAACCAAAGACTCGCTTTCCTTCAGTCACAAGACCCCGTTCAAATGCTCGATTTTGCCCCGGTCAGATGTATGGAGAAGCCTCATCGAAGAAGCGACGACAGAAACGTAGTAGTGAAGCCAACTGTAGCTGATATCTATCCGTTTGTGAAAGATCAGCGCGCAGTGACGGGCATAGGGCCCGGGAAGCTCTTGGCATTTGGTGTTCCTCAAAAAAATTTCGGCCTCAAATCCGCACGCTTTTGGCCCTCAGATCGGCAATTTCGGACAGGGGCTGTCGCCTGTCATCCAAAAAAAGAGATTTCTTAAGGGCGCCCGGCGGCTATGGGCGGCTTTTTGCCTTCGTCGCACGTATCAACAATAAGCGTCGTATGTACGGTAAATGGAGCATTCTAACTTCTACAGTAGCATACATCAGGCATCCCTTTTCTTCCCACCAGTATCTGTATTGCGAATGGCGTTCTGGAATGACAGATTTAGCAAGCGGGATGGCACTCAAATGGCCAGCAGCGAGTAGTATGAGAGATTTACACGCGGAGGGGTCAGGTACGATCCAAAATGCTTTGCTATGAGCACCTCCGGATCTTGATTATTTTTAACCAGAAAAACTGAACGTCCATTTCATTCTCTTGTGTTGTATTAGACTCCCAGATTGCTTCATCGTTGCCCTCACATGACTCCCCTCGATGTCTTTGCTCTTGACAGGTGGCCCTAACTATGAAAATATGATTGCCCAGTATGTGTTCCTTCAAGTTTCTTTCCTGCCCAGCACTTCAATGCTGAAACTCCGCTACGACAACGCCGAGAGCAGTTGCCCCGATTCTCTCACCACCGTTATGAATGCCATCAACGACGAAGGCTCCTTGATGTTCGGGAGCTGCCAGGCCTGAAGAGAACTCGAAGTGGCTGAGTTCATATGTGCTTTGGAAGAGTAGCGTCCGGAGTCAGACAGGATCGCGCAACTCGCGCAAACGAGAGCAGGATTGAGCAGCGGAATATTGTGGGTACATCGAATTCCCTCAGCTGCCCAAGCTAGAAGCGTAGCTTTTCCGTTTGGGCCGAGTTTTGGCCCGGGTCGTATGGAATTTAGAAGACCAATGGCCTTAGGTGTAGTTTTGTCGCAGACAGTGGTCCCCTGCGATATAAGGTGTGTTTCAAATTAGTCTTAAGTGCTAGTAAATGCCTGTAGAAACTTCAAACCGTTCTTTGATCACCACACTGATAAAGCACAAAAAAATTCCGGTTGCAGCCAAAATTTCTCTCAAATCCGCAAGAAACAGGACAGGGATTTGCCCAAAATTGGCCCTCGGGCCTCATGGCACGCTAATTGCACCTTACTTGACGTGACCAATCCCGAGTAAAAGGGCACATTGTATGCCGCCATACCGTTCAACTAACGTATTTCATTATCTGGCTTCTGGCATCTTAATTTCTCTCGCACTGCATCCCTCAGCCTTCTGGATTAGCTTTATAACACCCTTCTTCTCGCAGAATGTTGATGCAAAAGCCAGAATGATAAGGAACCATGTATCCTCATCCATTTACGCCAACGATCCTCCCTAGACTTGGGAAACTTTAGAACCCAGGAAGAGTAGATATATCCTGAGTGATGTGGGCTCGCACCAGAGCGGCACGATGGATACCCCTACTCTTTCTGCTCTCGTTCTTGTCATACTGAGCATTCTCTCTTTCGTCGCCACGAAGCCACTCCTACGCTTATTGCGTTGTCGGAAGTGGCAAGGTCGATACCCTCCCGGACCTAAACCACTTCCACTTATTGGCAACACGTTGGACGTTCCTGTAAAAGGCATCGGAGAGAAATACCTCGAATGGGGAAGACAGTACAACAGTGTGGGTGCCATCCGAGCAGATGAGAGGTGTAACTCACCTACGTTACTCAGCCGACCTCGTCCACACCTCGACATTGAGCAACCATATCATTGTTATCAACAAGAGAGAAGTCGCCGAAGAGCTCCTTGAGAAGCACGCGGCGAAGTATTCGGGTCGGCCTGATATACCTGTGCTCAAGCTGTTCGTAATTCCGTTGTCCCTGTTGTCGAGAACTAACTGCCTCCAACAGCATTGGCTGGGATTACAACGTAGCGTTTATGGACTACGGGCAAGAGTGGCGAAACCATCGGAGGATATGCCAGCAGCATTTTGGAAAGCAGGAGGCACAATCTTTCCAGGACATCCAGCTCAAGAAGGGGCAGAAGATGCTCCAGTGCCTGCTCTCATCTCCGGAGGACTATTCCTTGCACAGCAACATGTGTGCCTCTTCCTTTTTCAATTCCAGCTCAGGGTCTCATCTCCTGCATTCAGGTTTTCTACGTCAATCTCGATGGCCATGATGTACGGCTACGAGGTCGAGTCTTTGGATGACCCCGCCGTCAAGGCAGCCAACAAGAGCATGGAAGTCGGGTCTCCGCTGGTCATTCCTGGGGGCACTTTGATAAACGTCTTGCCGTTCCTACGGCACATACCTACATGGGTGCCAGGCGCCATCTCCCAGAGGCAGGTGGCTCTAAGTGCATTCTTGACCCGCGAGATGCAGCGGATACCGCTGGAAGATCTCAAGAAGCGAATGGTGAATGGCAAATCATGATCGTCTCCATGCTGCGTGCCTTTCTGACAGCGGACCAGGCAGAGGGGAAGGCGTCGCCATCATTCGTTTCTAATTTCTTCGAGAGAAAGAACGCAGCCGGCGCTTCAGACGAAGAGGAAAGGATGACATATAACATTGCACATACCGTGTATGGGGGTAGGTCTTCTCGTTTCTGAGAAAGGGAACGCAAGTCTGACACGCCTTCAGCTGCATCCGACACGGTGCGTCGAGAATGATTAATCTGTTCAAATAGCACACTGCTTACTGGATGTCCAACAGACCATCTCAGCAACAGGGACGTTCTTCTACTGCATGGCCGCCAATCCCGCAGTTCAAAAGAAGGCACAGGGAGAAATTGATAGAGTCACAGGAGGCAGCCGACTTCCTGATTTCAGCGACAGAGATGCCATGCCTTATCTTGAGGCCGTATATCGTGAAGTGCTGAGATACCGCCCTCCGGTTCCACTGACGGTGTCTCGTAGTCTGTCGGAAGATGACCACTACAAGGGCTATTGCTTCCCGAAAGGTAAGTCGTCGGGGAATAAGTTCATCGAGGAGAGGTGGCTTAGATTGGGTGTCGCAGGAACACTCATATTCGCGAACATCTGGTATGTGTCGAAAATTTGCAGTCAAAAATCTCATACGATATCTGTCCGGCAGGGGCATGACGCACGATGAGGATGTCTACCCTGAACCCGATGCATTCAAACCAGAGAGGTTCTTCAATTTTGATGGAAAGTTGAGTGATGATGACCGTGTAATGGCATTCGGATTCGGTCGAAGGTTGCCCTCCAAAGACCTGCATATTTTGATACACCTGACCCACCATATCCCAGAATCTGCGCCGGGCAACACATCGCAAGTTCAACAGTCAGTTTCCTCTCGACGACTCAAAGATTTTCACTTACAGAATGCCTATCCATAGATGTGGATAATGATCGCTTTGGTTCTTGCTTCCTTCGATATCAGTAACGCGAAGGACGAGTTCGGAAATGATGTTCCTCTCAACGACGAGTACGACGATCTGGGCCTCCTTGTGTGCGTTTTGCCTTCGACTTCCTGCTCGCCCCAAGCATTGACGCTATCATCTGTAGGCACAAGAAACCGATGAAATGCTCGATCTTGCCAAGGTCGAATGCGGCGCAAAAATTGGTTGAAGAAGCACTGTCGAGCTGATTGCTTCTTGCATGAAGATCTTCTCAGAGGCGAAAGGGAAAGGATACGAACGACAAGGGCATATTATGAGTTCTCTGAAAAATATATGAAATAGGTGCAATCAAGTATCATACATCTGTCATTATCACGTCATTATCCACGGTTGTGGACTTTTCTCGCAATGCTTCAGCAGCCTGCTTGATGATCGCCAACTTTTCCCTCATGACCTTGATCGCCTCTGGAAGCAACCGTTCAGGTCTGTAAGCACTTTCCGACTCAACGTTGACTAGCAGGGTGAAGTCAGCAAAGGCATAACAGTGACAGATTGAATACGTACAGAGGAAATAATCGCGAACGCGACCGAGCTCTACGGAGTCGGTGAACTCTGGGTGCCGCAAGACTTCCCGACTGACAGTATCTTTCCTCGCACCATTTCCATCTACGCTGACTTCCCGTGTCCGAGGATTAATTTTAATAACGCCTGGAGAAAAGCACTTTTGGAATTTCTCGGCGAGGTGGGGTGGTATTGGTTTTGTGATTTTGATGTGTGGCAAGAGACGGTAGGAGGCAGTGGCTAGGACGCGTCAGGCAGGCGCCGAAAGCAAAATTGAACAGACGTACCGACAGGACTGAACTTCGCGTGATCTTTCCCGACCCCCTTCACCGCATGCATCTGGTAGTGGATTTGTTGCCCTGGCCGTAGCTTAGCTAGCACGATGTTCGGATTTGTTGGTGCCGGAGCGTTGTCTGCGAACACCTCCGCTTGTTCTCCAGCGGGCGACCAAGTGATGTGAGAAGAGAGTACTTCAGGGTTGATGTAGAGCTCGTAGGGGTCTGTTGAGCCTTTCGGTGCCTTCGGGTTGCGTTCGCAGGTAACATCCACCTCGAACACGAGCGTGTTTCGATCAGTCGGAGGGTCGTCCGGACCTATGAATACGTCAGGATATATGTCAAAATTGGCGAGGAGACGCACTTCTCATCTCCATCAGCGACGGGTCCACATTCAGCGGCACTAGTCCAAACCGGTGGGCGAGGACTTCGTCCACTATGACACTGGTATTATTGAAAGCGAAGACGTGCTCGATGCAGATAGTGGGCACCTAGAATCCGTTCAGTATATTGGCAAAGCGAGGACTCGATAGCACACACCTCAGCGATCATGATTCGCCGGAATGCGTTGGCTATTGACGCATCCACCCCAACGATATCGAATTCGATCGAGTGGTTTGATAGCCTCTGGACCTTCACTTTCAAGTTCTACCCTTGCGAAAGAGCTTTGTTGACCAACAATCGGCGAAAAAGTGAGTTGAGGAGCGCACCTTTTTGAATCGCTGCAGATTCCATGAATGATCCTCCCCCGGGTAATGTCCTGGAAAGTCGCGACTGGAGACATCTGTTACTCGTTCGGCGTGCACCCCGACAAGTCTACGGGGGTCTAGTGGTTGAGAAGACATTGAAGTAGAGGTGGTTGAGGTAAGAAATCAAGCCAAGTTGAATTAGACAGTTCTCAAAAATTATGTTCCCACGATCAGCAAGTACTGATGATTCAGAGCCAAGTCCATTGCAAGTCCAATGTCGTCTACAAAAGTCCACAAGTCCGTCATCCTAAATCGTTAACTTTATCCTCTCTCCTATGCGCTATTACAGTCACTGAATGCCGCTTTGCTCTGATTACCAAGCCCTGCATGTTCGTCCAAAAAAGGTTAAGGAAGATGACGGCGTGCGTACCATTTTTTCCTGTCTTTTCGTCTCAGAATAAATGAGGACGAGTATCAGGAACACTTCATCACGGGACAATGCTCCTTTTCCAAGGTTTAATACAACGGGTTTCGCCTTTCCAAAAATCTGCGGCCGGTACGGCACAGCGAACGTCGCCTCCACCGCGTTGGTGCTCGTGCAAGTAGCCTGAAGCTCTGGTCAGACGCATTGAACGGATATGAACCATAAACGCACCTTCCATCCGTCCTCGAGATGAACGACGCTGTACTCCTCGTGGTCATCAGCCCATTTCCAAAATCTTGATCTCTGCCGGACTCTGCGGACGACGTATCGATAAGCACCTGGAACCCCGCCATTGCTCGCTCCTACCTATTCTTGAGCCCCGCCGGCCTCCGCCTGACGTCGTCTATCGACTTCCATGTCCCATCGACCTCGAATTTCCTCTGCTTCCAGTTGATAGCGCCTACTCGGGTGTTCGTGTCGACTTCGCCGGGCAGCGGGTTCTTATCCCACAGTTCCGTCAACGTGCGGCCCCACATTGTCTGCTTGGTGTTGACCACATAAAGTACGGAGTTGTCGTGGCTGGCGTGCACTTTAGCGTTTAGGACGTTCGCCTTGTTGTCGAAGGTCGCCTCCATGGTCGTCGACGTAATCGTTTGCTTGGGGCCGGGCCGCTTCGCGGGAAGTGTGGTGGCTTGCCCGATGTCGCGGTCTTGCGGGGAAACAGTTTGATGGTTCAGCTCTCCGCTACCTGGGTTCGTCCAACTATCCTATGTGGGCGCTGGGCGCTGCTCAGCAGACGGGGACGGTGTTGAGGAAGAAGAAAGGCCTTCTGACGCCGCTCTATATAAACTCCTCGGAATCAAGCCATAAAAGTGTGCCTGCCAGCTGCCTGCGTGGCCGATAGTTGAGCCATCAGCAACAATGACCGCCGGTGTTCGCCATGTGAATAAGCAACTAACCCCAAATACCCTTGGTGGAGATAGGAGTATTGGAGGAGGACGATAAGATTCTAACATGGGCGCCTAGTTATAGCAGCCGAATGTCGTAACAGAACAGAAGCGCTTGTCGACTACCGGTAAAACAAATCGTCCTTGCCCAGTCGATTTGTTTTCCTTCAAACCTTATCCGAAATTAAGCTTTAATGAAAACACATTGGGAACATGTGTGAATCACGATTCTGGGCACACGCCTTGCTTCTGAATCAATTGTGAAGTCGTAATCGCGGGTATCTACTCTCACGGGTGCAAGGTGGCGCTTTGCATTCACAGAGTGACAGCATCCCATTTGAAGGGCTTCTTGTGGCTAGTATGCTTCAAAGTCAGAGGACGTCAGAAACGAACGGCCAAAACGCACGAAATCAGGCCCTCGTCCTCATATTCCCCATTCACTTCGCGTTCGTTTCCAAGCTCGTCTTTGGCCTTGCCGATACCGAAACAAGTTAGGATCGAAGCGAATGTGATCCACAACTGCACACGATGCGTGAGATCAGATAAGCGCCAATATCGAACAGACACCTACCGTGGCACTGGCTATGTGTTTGCCTACACATATCCTGCGTCCGAACACGTATGCCAGAAGCTTATCATCACCATTTAGCTCTCCATTTTCATCGAAGAATCGCTCCGGCCTGAAATCTTCCGGGTCCGGATATGTCTTAGTGTCGTCCTCTAGCAGCGCATGCGCCACACCGACGGGGAGTGGGGGATGGTACCTCAAGACTTCACGGTAAAGCGCCTCGACGTAGGGCAGAGAAGCACGTTCCGAAAAATCTGGGAGCCGATGCATCCCAAGGACACTATCGAGCTCTTCTTGGGCCTTTCTCTGAGTCTCGGATGGGCGGCCATGACGTAGAAGAAAGTTTTCGTGGCTGAAATGGTGTACTCGATCGGTTCATAACTTATCAGTAGAAATATTTAGAATTTTGAACGAACCGTTTCGATTGCAGCTATGATAAATTAGTAAATAAAAGAGACAGAGCGGGTACTGACGGACATACCACCATAAACAGCATATGCGATATTCAGCACGACATGTTCCTGTCTCTCGGTCACATTTTCCGTGTATTTCCTCTCGAGGAAGTTCGAAACGAAAGATGCAGATGCGGCCCCGTCACGCAGAGCAGCCTTGATAGACTCCAAAGGGACACGCTTCATTTCTTTCAGCCAGTAAAGGGCCTCCTTTGCTGCCTTGCGTGACACTGCGCCGGGGACCGATGCAGGAATATACCGGAGGACAGGGAACAAATTTATCAGCGACGATCCAGGAGATAGTAGTGCCAGTCCCAATGAACTAGCTTTGTCCCCTGCTTCGACGCAGGGGTCGTGGAGGGACTTGACGTCGTACCCGGACATTAATTTGTTTCCATGCTTATCGACATGGACAGCCTATCAATAGGCGTAAATGCTGCATTCTCTCCAAGAATGAGAACGCACATTTTGTTATGGGAATCGAATAGTTCCGGAGAATGCAAGAGCACCTGGAGCACCTGCTGGGCCTTGCGACACATGATGGGGTAATAGGCTTCTGTGGCTTTCTTGTTGAAATGCTGTTGCGCCACCTTCCTGTGATCGCGCCAGTCTTGTCCATATGGAAGCAAACCGAAGTTGTAATCCCACCCGATTCTTACGTTTCCCAAAATCAGAACCGCGAGAATAAGATACATGAAACAAATGACCTACAATTTTATCATAGGAATTTTTGGCCTGTCAGAATATATAGCAGCGCATTGGCGTGAACGACGGAACCTAGGTACGTAGGAGTATTACCATAGCAGTCAGAAGGAGAGACTGTCCAGACAGTGAGGCGGCATACTGTTGTAAAGTTTCCCCCACTCTGTGTATATTTTCTCTTGATTCGTTGTAGGGATATCGAACATGTTGCCGATCAGGAATTTTGGAGGTGGCCCCGGCGGGTACGGGAGGCGCCTTGAAGCGGACCAAAAGATGAAGAGTTTTTTGATGCAAAATACCAGGCCGAAGGTAACTACGGCTGAAAGGATTGAGGTTACTTCCAACGCCATTCCGGAGACGAGAGGTTCAAGAGCAGGAAGTTAAGGATTGAAGACACGCACGGTATTTAAAGCTCCTTCGGTCAGGGCATCATATCGCAGGCACCTTCTGAAGTTCCTTTGTAAACCGTCGAAAACTTGCAACAGCGCTCTGACATACATACTGATTACGATTGGTTAGGATCAAGCTAGGTGGACTACCAAGAGTAGCTAATTTGGAAGAATTTCGTCCACACCACTAGGAGTTGCAGTTATGCGAACGCGCCTTAGGCGCTTGCTGGGCGCTTCCACGCTTCGCAGCCGAGTCGACGTTCGGTCTCCACGAGTAAATTCCGACTGTTTATTCTAATGGGAAAGAGAACCACGATTCCTCCGGCTTTGTGAATTTACTGGGACGACGTACCCTAATTCTGGGAACACAAGTCTCGCGCTTGTCAAAGTGACCCCAGCAGTACCAATAAGTTGGCGCATTATTGTGCGTTCAAAATTCTCAATGGTTGTAATATGCACTTGGTGGGGTATGAATACTTTCGGGCCTAGACCGCAGCCAGTAAGTACCGGCAATTGCCGGCCAGGACCCTGACCAACGCGTCCTGGCAATATAGGGTTCTTTTTACTCTGCCCCGACGTGACAACGCTCTCTTTCACGGCCTTGCAAGAATGGCGCGCAGCACCAGGGCGATAAAGAACGCCACAAAACGCGTGGTGGATGCCGACAAACCTGAGGCGAATGCAGAGGATGTCTTCGGGGACAGCGAGCTTAGTGAGTTGAGCGAGGAATCCTCCGACGAGGGGAGTGACTACGAAGCAAGTGCGTCGAAGACCCTTTTCGTAATCCTTTGTTCGTTTTGTGTTGACATATTGCCTTCGTTAGCTAGAAGAAAGTCGGGAAAGGCCCCTCCAGCGAAGAAGGTGAAAACAGGTCCTGGCGCGTCCAAATCCACAAAATCACCCGTGAAGAAGGGCTCTAGGCAGACGAAGAGCCTGAGCCTGCTCCCGACGATGCCTTTGGACGTTCTTTTCGAGGTACGAACTTCTGTGGCAGCATCTGCCTCAAGTATCTTCACGGCTGACACAAACAACCAGGTCTTCTCCCACCTATCCCCAAAGGACATCATCAACCTCGCAAGGACAAGCCGCATCTTCCGCGAAACTCTAATGACAACAAATGCGACCATGGTTTGGAAGACTGCAAGGGAGCAGGTTGGGGCCCCAGATTGCCCGTCGTATATGAGTGAGCCGCAGTGGGCTGTTCTCTTGTTTGGAAACATTTGTCAGGTGCGTCAGGCTCAACTTCGCGTTTCCGTTACTGGGACTGAAACCCTCACATAGACTTGTGGCGCGAAGAACATCCAAAGAGTGGACTTCGGCCTCCTGCGGCGCGTATGTACGAATTGCAAGAAAGCACAGTGAGTCTCGCTCTTTTGGTGCTTACCCGTTTGCTATAATCTGACTCTTCTCAGCCTTGTTGTGGAATCAAAGTTTGCAGCTCGTTTTCCTGACATCGACGACGAGGTCCTCAGCTTTGTCCTGTACACAAAGGGTAAGCACTCGCTTCAAGCCATCACGTGCGCCAGCTCATTTAGTGCAATGCAAGTTGGCGGCTGGTCACATGGATATGCACGTAGCAGCCGCTTTTTCTGGGTGGCCGACGTCGACCGCATGGTCCGTAAATTAGCTGAATACCAACATAACGTTCACCTTCGTCGTGCGGGAGCACAAAAGGCGCTCAAAGACTTTAAGGCCCGGCGGATGGAGCTGGTTCAGGATGTTCGAGAGGTTAGGTCAGCATTTGCATTTTATAAATAGAGCTAACATGCCATCTAGAACATCAGAGAGAGAGAAGACTGGTGTGACGATTTTGCAATGGGTCGTTATAGGGATAAACACGCTGTTATCGATGAACGAATCAAGGCGTAAGTCGTAATGTCTATCTGGCCTCTTTGTTGCTCATGAGCTATCTCGTTCCTTAGCATCACCGGAAAGTTTATCGGCTTGGGCTACACAACCTCTGACGTGGAGTGGATCCATTATCAACGCGAGTGCCAGCAACCGGCTCTGCTCACTGACCGAAGTAGGGCCATTTGCATGTATCGTCGACGCTCTCCTAACCTTTTTAATGTTTAGTTTGGACACGCATTCGCCCGCTCCTGGAGCCCGCAGTTCTGCAAAAGAAAAGAGAACGACTCGAGCGAGAGATGCAAGGCATTCGATCTGCCAGGAGAACCATCGTCCACACCTCTTACCAAGAGTTCCAGACAACGTTGATGCCATCTCAGTGGAAATACCTCCCTCGAACCGTTGACATCTGTGCCATGGAACCTTTTGCTAAGGTCATAGATGCAGAGGCGGGCGTCACGGTTACCGCAGCGGATTTTGCGGAAGCCTTCCGCCAGCTGCCCGACCTGCTCTCTGCAGCTTCGGATGCTCGCAAGCTGATGGCCCGAAAGTTGTTCGAGAACCGCAACCAGCTTGACCCGTTCAATTTCCGGGAATCGAGGACCAAGCAACCTCCGCCGAGTGCGCCGGAACCAGAAGCAGGAGAAATCATCGAGGACGCAGGCCCGCCGTCTCCGCCACCGGACCCCCTGGACCTCGCTACAACCGTCTTTGCTTGTCAGGAAGTGCCATACGGTGGCTACGGCAATATAGCCCCCTATCTCTTCGGCTGGGACGGTGTTGCGTCGCACAACAACTGCAGACCAGACTTGTTCTCACCTGCTGCAGATCGAAACCAATGGTATCTGCGGCGAATCGAGGTTAGCCCTGGCCCGCCCAAGGTCGCCTTCAGCGTTAGCGGGAGTAACGCTGCCCGTGCTGTTGTCAAAGCTGCTGCACTTGATGAGAAGACCGCCACGGTCTCGGACATGGATGCAAAGGATCTCCGTTTCGAATGTTCCGCTTGTCCCGCAAAGAAGAAAGTTGGGTCCACGTCCTGGACGAAACCTGGATATAAATGGCGCGACTTCGTCAGCATCTCCCGCTCGGTATTCTGTGTAATAATGTTTGCTGATGCATTTTTGCTCCTTAGATCTACCATTGTGCTGTGAGATGCCACAATTCGGTGGAGAAGGTCGTCGTAGTTATCTCTCCTGAAAACTGTGCAAAGGTCAAAGAAGATGAAATGAATGACCCCAAGCGGGCGAAGAACCTGTGGACCTGTGGACACTGCTCGGCGTACCACAACCTGGAAAGAAGAGAGGTCGTTCTGGAGCATCTCCAGACATTGTATGTGTCATGACGCTTGTGTCCACCTGGTTGCTGGCTGATTTCCCGTCAGGCATAACATCAGCACACCTCGTGAACCCGATGATTTATTCCTCCTCGAACGAACTGTCTCGAAGGACATCTTCGAGGCGGGCTACCCTGTCGATGCTCCTGTCACTGCCAAAGGTTCCGTGAAGACGATCAACTGTCTTGTATGCTGCAAAGACAAGCTGTCTGGGAATAATCGCGTGTTTGATCTTCGTGGTGTGCAAGACCACTTGAGGGCGAAGTAAGCCTTCCGTGTCTGGAGCTCTCCTTGTGTGACGAACGTTGACGAGCATTTTTAGGCACAAAATTAACGCTCCAGTTGCCAATGTCCACTATCGTTGACTGTCAAAGAATGCGACGTGTCTAGCGGTCGTGTACCATGCCATCTTCTTTGCAAATCTCTACTACTGATTTCCCTTCCCGTTCTGCAGTAATGTTCCCGAAGACACCTAGAGCACATAAGCTTTTTTCCTGTATCATACATAAGTTTACGTTTACGTCCAACCGATCTCACGATATGTATATAGTGTAGAATACAGATAGATAGTTGATGAACAGTTCATGAAGTTGTTAAAATGAATGTTTTGCGAAATGGCAGACCAGCCTCATCGAGAAGGGTGGCGAAATGGGAGAAACAATCGAGGTTGTTCATAACAGCATCAGACGTGAACATATCCTGGTCTGACGACAACTGTTCTCCCTCTGTTGAATCCGAAACTGCCTTCCTGAAAATATATCTTCCTGTCCATTGAAGGGGTGAAACGTGACGAGGGCAGCCTTTGTATTTTCGAGATTTGAGGAATTCCAACCAATCTGCATGAGAGAGAACGGAGGCAGGCGTGTAGACGCGCAGAAATCTCAGTTTGGGAAGAAGTACCAGCTCGGGGTGGGCTGTCCTACGAGCCAGTTCAAGAAGCACTTGGCCTGTTAGCATTGGGGCGACTCCTCGATTCGTGACTTTCAGGAGGACCAAATACCGTAATGCCTCAAAACAGATGAGGACATCGTCGAAGCGCATATTGATACCATGAAGCTCGAGGCTCATAAGTCTGCATCTAGAGGCAGACACGAAACAAGCGATGTCGCTCCCAGGAAAACGGGCCTCTGAATAGCGGTCGTAAGAAAAGCGTCTTGAAGTGATGCTGAGGATCTGCAAGGAAGGGGCGGAGAGATAAGAGAGAAGCGGAGCCATGTTACCTCCGCCAGAGAGGAATAGACCACGCATTTTCGGCATATGCTTTCGAACTCGAGGATAGGAAGGAGGGATGAGTGGTTCCGAATCGTTATCCACCGCGGCACCTTCAAGAACGATGATACATAGGACGACCTTAATAGCGCGTTGGACGATAAGAAGGATGTCGGCAGCGTGAGACCATGTAGAATAAAGGTGGAGGACAGCCAGTTGATCCCAGGGTGCGAGAAAGGTATTGACCGACACACCGTCGGTGGCGCGGATAGTTAGAAAGCGGAGAGCGCGCAGGTGCATGATGCTGAACGGTTCATTTTCAACGTCGAAGTGTCCGCCCTTAACGTCCATAATGAGCTCGTGAAGCATATCCCAACGCGTGCCGTTCTTGACGTCTAAAAGTGGTCGAATGAAACTGGGGGAGTCGAAGTAAAGGCTCTTCCAACGCTGCTTCTCCGGGGTTGCCTTGAGGCGGTGCTTGACATCTACGTCGCCGGCAGAAGTATCTCCGCAAAAAAGGGCGACATGGACTCCGAGCGCGCCTGAACGTGAAAGCCGAGCTTCTATGGTCTCTACGTAGGCATCGTCGTCCACGTGCATCATGATATCTGTCCAGAGTCGAGGACTGGATAACGCTGCTTGCCTCCAGGTCTTGCACACATTCATGAGAATGGTGACACTAAGAGGGAGGTATTGAAATATTTCGCTCCAGATCTCCAATGGGATGCGTTGACAGATGTGCGGTCGTGTGTCGGCCTTTTTCCCAAAGAATTTGAGCAACTTCAGACGGGAGATTAACTTCAGGCGGGAGATTAAACGCATTCTCGTTATGAATAGTTACGGGGATGTTTTGGATACAGTGCGCAGCGACCTTGGGCTGTCGCTGTTGGAAGGAAATGTGAGGCCGATGAAGAAACGATGAGAACCAACGAACAGAGCTAAGTCCTGTTGGCGTGTGTTGAGCGCGTTGATGGTTTTCGAAAGCGCCACCGGGAGCCAGAATGCTTTTATAGTGCTCCGATATGTGGCCTCGGCAAGGGCCACCGAGGCAAACGCAACTGTGGCTACAGGCTTGGCGCGAAAACCACCTTCAGGCTTGGCATCCAAGCCCGGCGCCTACTCGCCATCAGCCCATCAGCAACCTACAGGTCTCAAGCTACTCTCAGCGACAACATTCCAGAGAGCTTGCGAATCGGCTCGCGGCCTTCGAGTCGAGGAACAAAAGAATGGCGCAAGGTTGCATAGAGAGATTCGAGGGCCAATGACTGTTCAAATGTTCAAACGTTCAATAGGCGTCTAAAGGGGTAGGGTGCAATACCTATCGGACAGGACATAAACGGCGGCATCTCAAACCCGGGCCTTTCATCCTCCGTGCTGAGACGGTTGTAGACATGACCAGCGACCCTAGGGACTAATAGCGTGCAGTTTTCGGGATTCTTAATGAGTGCCCATACTTAATGTCAGTCCGTGAGGCGTACATCAAGCCTACTCTAACATCTCGAACAGGAATAAGTTAGAACACGGATTAAGATTAATCGAATTACACGTACCCGGTATTTACCTCAAAGCTTCGCCGCAGGAATTTCGCGTATATAGAGGTGTCATCCAAGTGGCTTTTAATCCGACGGCATTTCCTGCTCTCTTATCAGGCGGCGTCACGGACTTTCCTACTCATCTTTTCTTCAGCCTATGATCAAAGAACGAACAAGGAACCTACCAACGCTCTCTCAGAATATGAACAAACACAAGCCATACAAGACCCAGAAGTTGAGAAGCATCCTTCTTAGAGTCAAGGCTCTCCTCCACACCTTCCACTCGCTCGCATCCTCTCTACGACGAGAAGGCCCATTTCGCTCTGGCCGCCGGCACGGGCACACATCGCCACCTGACCCGACACCTTCGACGGGCACTTCCGTGACGAGCAGCCCGGTCCCTATTCCCATCGAAATGCCCATATCTAATACCGGAGCAACTCCACCAACTCGACGCATGGAAATCTGTCTTCAAGGGCACCAGTGGCAGGCCTTGAACAATTCCAAGAGATACGCATCGCTTGCTTGCCTCTGTGGACACCTAGGCGACCAGCTCCCGCTACAACTGGTCAAGCTCATCGCGCGGGACGTGCTCCGTGGCTTGGGAGAGGTGCACGAGAGGACGGGAGAGGCATATGGTGGTGCGTATTCGTCCCAACTGAGCTCGAGTTCCAGCGTGGATATTTGATTTGGAGGATGGATTTAACCGTACTAACCTTGGATGTGGATTATGTAGGTATATCGCTGACGAACATTTTCCTCTCGCCAAGCGACCTGCGCGCGCTCGTTCGCCAGCTGCGAGCTGACACAGACCCGTCACTCTACCCTTCCGACTTGTCCACTGCGTCGTGGGTGCAACTACCGGAGCCGAAAGAGACAGAGAAAGAAGATTGCGATGGCGAGGGGGTGTTCAGCCTCGCGGAGTTAGGCTCCGTCCGTAAGCCGTGTTTTCATCCAACCTTGAGTTTTGCGATCGACTGAAGGGTTTAGACGGCATGATTAAGTTTAAGGATGGCCTAGTGCAGGCATTGCAAGCCCCAGAAGCGCTACTCGAGGCACCCTGCGGTACGAGCATGGACATGTGGACATTGGGCTGTCTGGTGCGTTGTCGAACTCGCACTCTGTACTACTCTACGCAGTTCAGCGTACTAAAAAGAACGACTAGCTGTTCGAACTACTCACAGGCGAACCGCTCTTCGATCTTGGCTTCCAAACGCGTGAACTCGATATCTCGAGGAAGGAGTCGCACCTGATCCAAATGATCGAGCTTTGCGGCGAGATTCCTAAAGAGCTTGTCAGGGCTGGTAGGCTAAGTGACAGATGGTTCACCGAAGACGGTGAGTATCCGGTGATGAACGAGCGTTCCATAAATATACTTAGACTATGCACAGGTTGCCTTCGGATCGAGACAACGTACTACCCTGTTTCACTTCGGTCCGTGTTGCAGAGGCATATTGACACCTCGAACGCTGAAGGGACAACTAAGTTTCTTGAGATGATGTTGAAGCTTCGCCCAGCAGCGCGAGCTCGTCCGCAGGATATGATAAATCACCCATGGTTCAGCGATTGATGTTCGAGGGATCTTGCACAGACATAAAGTGACAGAGTACGGTGTAGTACGCATAAATGAAATTCACTCGCTGGGCAAGTTGGGCAAAGGGAAGTCCTTCTCCATGTGCTCCGTCTGCGACCGCATGTCAACGACGAACAGAAAAAACCATAGGATACACATACATAAAATCTGAAGTGAACTGTTTTCCCTACATTAGTTATCTCCTCGATTTCATTTCGCTCAAGCAGGTCCGGCAGCGTGGCGATCTCCCCGAGGCTCTTGATGCGATCCGGATTCCCGCTCGCGGTGACAGCGACGACACCTTGTGCACGAATCCATAGCAGTAACACGACTGTCGGGCCAAGGTCCTTCCCTGTGGCTTTCGAGATCCTGGCTGCGATGCGTTCCAAGACGGGCTTAAGTGGGCCGCTGGTTGGGTGACGAAGGATCGGCGTCAGAGATCCATAGGATTCCGTGACGATCCCGTGTTTCGCCTGGATGTCGAGGACGGGTTGAAGATGGGCGAGGGTGTATGGATGATACTCGAGCTGGTGGGACCGTCGATAAGAAAAAAAAAGGTGACCCCGCATTGCTCACCTGGTTGACAACGGGTTTGTATCTTGCTCCATCGAGGATCTCCTGAAGATCCTGAGGCCTGAAGTTGCTGACACCGATGCTCTTGAGCTCCCCTGCCGCCTTGAGATCTTCAAGAATCTTCCAGAGCGCCTTGAGCTGGCCGGGCGGGGCGACGAATGGATTGTGCACAAGGAAAAGATCGGGAATGGTGCCTAGACGTTCAATCGATTCCTTGACCGACTGTACCACTTCGCTGATAGGAACAGGTTCGTCGTTGTCACCGGCAGACACTAAAAACGATGAAAATCTGATGCATACATCTGATGCATATATTCCATGAAAACGTACGTTTCGAGGTGATATACACCTGATCCCGACTGAGGCCCGACTTCTTGATCGCCTCCATCGTTTCTCGCTCTGTCTTATACAGTTGAGCGGTGTCGATATGGGGGATCCCACTGGCTAACGCGAGTTCGCCACATTGAAGAGCCTGCTTTTGAGCCTGCCCTGTACCGTTACCCCAAGCGATCCATGGAATTTTGGTTCCATCGAGGAGGTCAAAGGAGGCGACAATCATGTTGAGGGAGTACTTGTTATCGATAGAAACTCTGTCCCTCTCCGTCCCCGTGTTCTTTTTGAAGGGAATGAAATCAGCTCTTGTTGCACATGGTTTCGTTGAATCAACGCACTCGAGCATTTGTCATGTGCTATTTGCAACGCTATTGTCGATGACCGGTTGACCACTGATCGAGGTGACTGTCGACGTCATCACCAGTCCCATTCGAAGGGCTATGGCCACCGATTTTGAATGATCTGCCCGAATTCGCTAAATCTTTCTGGAAATTTACGTCCAGGGGGAAGCAGGAGTTCTGGGACCTCGCGACAAGACGAGTGACGCAGAAGGGGGTGGTCTGAACGAAGAAGCTGGCAGTGCTCTTGCCGGGAAAATTGAGTTTCAAAGCTGCCTTGCACATGGTCGCCACATCGGCTCGAGCATCGTCCTCGGCGGTCATCGACTGGAAGGTAAGCAATTGACAGAGCGAGAATTCACAAGTGTCTGTAGGAAACCAAATGTTGTCGGAAAGAATAGATGAGTGGGTGACGAACTCTGTAGTTTGTACGGAAACCGCCGACAACTTTCCCGTAAGCCAAACTCTGCGATTCTCTTGCCACAGATCATGTGGACGATGAATTGTTATCTACGTGCTCAAATATGTACAGGTTATGATACCAACTGGGAGCAATACTAAGTATAATACAAGAATTAATATTACACATCAAAAACATGTTCATAAGGTCCTCAGCAGGGGAGGATCAAGGGAATCGCAAAGATAGATCTGCAGGAAGATGCTATGATATAATAAATTCGTGGGGTAGCGCTCGCCGTTCAACGATAATGGAAATTCTCAATCGGATCAGTGATATCATGCCTAGAGCATGCTGGTCAATACGCACAACAGACAATGCTGAACATAAGGTAAAAGACTCACTTTTCTGCCAAGTGGCTTAGAACACCCCTGAGGTTAAACGTCCTATTCCGTTCCTCGCGTGTGCCTCCGCCACAGCAAACACAATGGCGGCCCTTAGCTCGTGCATGGGGGATCACAGGAAGAGGCACAGGCGGCGGTGCAGGGTAGGTTGCCTCAAAGATATCCTTAGGACGGTGGCGTTCAAAGAGGAATAAATCCTCGGGCTCGCGAGGAGAATCGGTGCTGTGCCTACAGAATAATCATCAACGAAGTTTGGGCGATATTAGCGAAAGTCGCATACGTTAACTTGAGGTGCTCAATGACGATTTCTCGCTTTTGGAGGTTATTGAGATGGGCCGCGCAATGTCCACAGGTCCAGAGCTCCTGGGACAGCCTCGGATCCTTCATCTCCTGTTCTTTGATGATGGCGACCTCTTCGGGAGACAGGACAACGAGCGCAGTGGCTGGCGCATGGGACTTGGCGGCGCAGTGCGTGACCTAAAACAAAGGATCAAATGAAATTGTTTTTAATGTACCAAAGGCAAGAAACTCACGAATTCGCGCCATTTATACCCCACCTTACACCACGAACTTTCCCCATCCTTCAGCGTAGACGGGCAGACGGAGCATCCGAACCGAATATCCTTCGCATCCATATCCGCAATCGTCGCCACCTTGTCGTCCAAACCCACAGCTTGGACGATAGCAGTAACCACTTCAGAATTGTGCACGGAAACTTTTAACGCACGGGGGTCCAACTCCGTGCAAGGAGAATCGGAGTACGTATCGCGCCTGCACTCATGCGAGGCAACCTCGTCCCAGCCAAATAGGCGCGACGATGGCGGGTAGAGGCCGTAGCCGAGGACAGAGCTGGAGGCGCGGCAGCTCTCGAGGCAGATGAAGGCCGATGTAGCTAGATCCAAGGGATTAGGTGGCGGGACCGTCGCTGCCCCCGCCTTCGCAGTCGCCTCTGCAGTTTCGGGGGAACTCTGGCTGGGAGTCGACGTCGACATAGATACCAATGTCGATGTATGCCTCTTGAGGGAAGCGAGGGCATCCTTCTTGCGCCGTGCCAAGGCTGACGACAGAAGCCTGGGGAGTTGGCGCATGGCATCCTCAAAATGGATGGCAGTGACAGCAACGTTGGCGTCAGCGTCGAGAACTTTTATGAATGGCTCCATAGCACATATGTCAATAGTTCGCGGAAGGCATTTCCATTGCGAGGGTCGCAACGTTTTCTTGTATTCTTGGTACAAGGCGTGAACGATCGCTCTCCTTCCAGCCCGGATGGCTCCCGTGTCGCGTTCCAATCGCCTTCGTTTGTCTTGCATAACTATCGGTTCGAGGCTCGGCCGAATGCGTGTCCAAACTGAACATCATGAACATTAATCTCAGAACACTCGAGTTGTCGGAGGCTTACTTTGGTTGGAGAGAAGTGTTGCTTGCTGACACTCGGGCTGCCAACGAATGCTATATAGATCCTCCTCCAGGTATCCGAGCTCCAGGAATTTGGCGTGAATGCTGAAATGTAATCTATGTGTAAGAGGAAACTCGTAAAACATCGTGCAAGTGACTTACGCATTAATCCGTTGCGCCTTCAAAGTTTGCTTGTCTTTCGAACGACCTCGCAAAAAGTCATGGAACCAATCATTCCTCTCCTGGATGCCCTGTAAGGCACGTAAGAAAGAATCGACCTATGGAAAGAAGACACGAACCTCTTGAGCGTCCTTGACCATCTCTTTCCGCTGTCCCCGGAAGTCTTCGAGTGCCTTCACAGCTCCTGCTCGACGACGGCGAACGTTAGATTCGTATTCTGCCAGTTTATCCCTCATGCGGTCGATATCAGACTCCCAGAAGAAACGACTCTTCTTGGTGTGAGACCATGTGCCAACTTGTTTCTAGATGAGCTGATTCATACAATGAGCAAAGTGGCCGCTTACCGTGTGTATATAGAATCAGTTCCAGGACCTCGGAGTCAACGCCAGGATAACGCCTCTTGAATTTCGATTCCACGATAAAGCTTCAAAGACTGAATATGTGGAGCCTCAAAGAAAAGACAGGACTTACTGTGCCTTCTTGCAAGCCGTACACAGACGGCGCAGGAGACCGAAGTCAACTGTCTGGATGTTCTTCATACCACAACTCTATGCAAAGGCATCAGATGAAGCGACGAGTACAAGAAATCAAACATGACGGACCTGACAAGAGGTCCCAAAAAGGAGGGCCACCCACTGCGGCTCACTCAAATATGACGGGCACTCAGGAGCACCGTACTGCTCCCTTGCAGACTTCCAAACCGTAGTCGCGTTTTTTGACATCAGAGTCTCCCGGAAGATACGGCTCGTTCTGGCGACATTGATGATGTCCTTGGGAGATAGATGCGAGAAGACCTGACAATGAAACTCTCAGCTACCTACCTCAGGCTGTTGAATGCAGCCAGGACAGCTCTTACCTCGAAAAGAACATCCAGCGGCATCGTCGGAAGGAGGCTGAGAGTCTTCTTCTGCCTGGAGCCAGCCTTCACAGGTGACTTCTTGGACAGGGCGAACATTTTTGCCTTCTTCGCTGGAGAGGCTTTGCCCACCTTTCTTCTGCCTAGATCGTTCACTATCTCAAAAGGCATATCTATAGAGAAAGTGCCCTCGACGTACTTGTTCCATAGTCACTTCCTTCGTCTGAAGACCCCTCGTTCGACTGGCCTTCGCTTGCCACGTACTCGCCTCCTGCTTCGACCTCAGACTTTTCGTTGTCGACGACCATGTGTGAAGCTCTTCGGTTGCTCGTTCTTGTGCCAGCATGTTGGGAGGCTGCATGGCGGAAGTAGGAAGTGATCATTGCGGGAAGAAGGAAAGAAGTAATTACATAAATACTGTATTTAGAGACTCTGTATGTCACGGTCACTGCCAACCTAAATCAATACCATTTCTCTTTGACAATTTAAGGAATGTATGTGATCAGGCAAGGCTCATTCGTATTCTCAATCAATTACATTGGCTAGTTTCAATTTGTGCTTCGAGGTAAATTTGTCACTCAAATATCGCTCCACACAACAGTCTGCGTCTCGACGCTGGCTGCGCCCAGAGCATCAGGACGTGCAAGGGCCTCAGAAGCTACACAGACCCTGTCTTCAGAAACGCTGCCCTATTTCGTAAAGAAATCGACCGAACTCACGGAGAAACACGGCTGTGAAGTCGGGACTCTGCATCTTCGGGAAGAAGAGAAGGCGATCCGGGTTGAAATCAACAAATGAGCGACTTCCAGCCGGAGTGGTGAGCTCGGAGAGGTGCTTGTAGCTGATCTCTCCCCAGGTCTTGATACTCTGGTCGGTGTTCAGCTCGAACGTCGCCTTCTTGCCGATTGCCGGTACAGTGAGCGTGACAGTGTTCTCATCGCTGGCCTTCTTGATCATGGCCTGGGCAGAACCTTGCACAAGCGTGGTCCAAGTGCCGGTCTGTCCATTGTCTATGGTGTAGTCAACAGTCATGTTTTCATCTTTCGCGATGAACTAGCCGGTTTTAAGACGAATGACGATGTCAATAAATCGAAGGCCCAGGACACTGACCTGCGCATAACACCTGTTGGGGTCGCTGTGGAAGAATTTGACAACTACGGCGTGATCGGTCTTCGTTTTGTAGACATTCGGAAACATGATGTATCGACTTGATTGGTCGGGATCGAGGTCGTCCACGTCCTTATAGAAGAGATATCCCTCGGGATCTGCCAGCACAACTATCAGCAAAGCCGGAATAGCAAGAAAGGTCAAGACGCACCACGACCAAAAGTCATCCGGTCCTTGAATTCGCGCATGAGGCTCGGAACTTCGAGACGCATGGCTTGCTGTCCATGCTGGGTCCAGAAGAGCGCTGAGGCCGGGACGAATTTGCGATGATACTCGGTCTCAAGCTGGGAGAACAGCTGGTCATAGGTGAGGTTACTAGGGGCGACCATTGTAAGTTGAGAGAGTGAGATACACAAGTGCTGAGAGTTGACGAGCGAGTGGGATTGATCCAGGAAGCTGGCGACTTTCATTGCGAAAGGACGAGGCATCTTATACTCTAGCTCTCCGTGGTACGAAGGGGTTAGCTTGACCAGATGACACTGAAGACACTCACTAGGCATCGATAATTCTTGAATTCCGAAATTCACCTTCCTTGCCGTCGATCAAACGCGACAGTGCGGGGATTGGGGCCTGCCCCGAGTGTCCTGTTGGTGATGTTGGAAACAACGTCTTCTCCCTCAACCGTCACTCTAACTGTTTCTTCTTCAGTAAGGATTATCGATGAAGCATGGGCCCGTTTTTGCCTGGTCCTGTTTTAGTTGACACAGCCAACCTAGGGTGCAGCTCATTGTAATATTTCCGCGACAAGTCTAAGCAAACCACTCACCGTTGGCCTTGGCATCCCTTAGTGGTATACGCTTCGTCTGTCTTGTACAGAAGACTGACTCAGCGGCGATCTTCTGTAAGAATGTCCTCGGGGATTTGCGGAGGGATTTCGCTACGGGCGGAAAGGTGTTGACCATCATCCCCGAAAGATGGACCGAAGGCTCGCTTAGCGCGAGAAATGTCCAGGCTGCCTCAAGGGCGGGGTTGTGTAGGCATGGAAAGATTGAGGAGCTAATGATACGTAAACTGAAAATAGAAGATATGAAGGGGACTTGCCAAACTAACATCTCACTATGAATATGACACGTGCCTGGTAAGTTGAGAAGGCTTAAGAGGCTTAGCGGAGCTGAAAAAGTTGTCATTTAATTGAAGGGCTGAAGACTCTTCGAGGCTTTCCCCACCCTTCGCCGTCCACTCAGCCGAGGGTCGTCGAGAGAGGTGGGTAATTTTCGTCTTCACTTGGTTCGCTTCCTATACATAGCTTTGACCTGTAAAGTAAATTTCAAATGCTACGGATAGGATGAACAGAGTACATACCGTCACCCTATCAGGAAGAAGTCCCTTCATTTCGTTGAACAACGTCGTGTAGGCGTCCAGCCTCTCGTCATGTGCATGACTGTTGATGAGACGTTGACCAGAGCCGGCGACACGCTGGTCACAGAACGCGCTGCTGGTCACGAACTTCGTGTGACTTGTGACACGTCGAACACTCTAACCAAAGACTCGAACTTAAAACTTTCCTCTCCGCATCCGACCTTGGTTTCAAGTCTTATTGTACAGAGTATACCCTCATTTCACTTCTCACTACGGCTGCCTAGACAGACTGCTTCAGAGCACGCACACACCTTTGATCTCGACGCTGTGCACCACGTTTTGCACCTCCGCTACGGCTTCATTGACTATACGAGGTTACTCTGGGAATTCACCCATCTGGAAGGCCACTCACTTCGTGGTCAACTGTCATGGAAAATACTACATCTGGCATTCTGGATGACTCTCGGACAGCCCTTAATCCCCGTGCTGTCGCATTTGAACGACGGCAAGGAAGGTGAATTTCGGAATTCAGGAATTACCGATGCCAACTAGTGAGTGTCTTTAGCGTCACCAGTCCTCGCTAGCACCTTCGTAGCGCGGAGACCTATGGTATAAGATGCTCCATTTTTCCGCGACGAAAGCCACCAGCCTCCTGAATCAACCTCACCAGCTTGTCAGCACTCAGCCTTTGCCTCTCAAGTGACAACGGTTGCCCACGGTAACCTCACCTATGACCAGCTGTTCTTCCAGCTCAAGGCCGAGCACCATCACAAATTTGATCATATTTCCTACGGCGGACCCATCCTAGGACTGTGCTCCGAGAGTTTACCCATGTGGAAGATTGATCAGTAACCAGCAAATGACTAGCGGATAGATTATCTCCGCAGACAGTCGGATGTCGCGCACGAGAAAGGACCGACCTTTCACCGTTGTTTGGGCAAGGTGAAAGAGTCGTCCGGTGGATCCCCGCCCCCAGGCTGCCAACTTTGAGTGGCGGCATGGAAGGTGAATTTCCTTTTTCGAACAAAAATCCGACGACTTATCATGCAACAGTTTTCCAAATTAGTAAATTATCTGTGGGCATCAGCAGAATTCAGAATTCGCCTATGCCTGGCGGGTTTCTTTGTAAAGAGATTAATACTATTTCACGAAGTCGAGCAGACTTGCATCGCATCCTTATTACCCATCCGCTGGTAGCGCCTAGGATATATAAACGACCTCACATATCCGCGACCGAAGATACCAGTTCTCTGGCCATCCTCACGAGCTTATCAGCGCTTGCATATCCCGCTTTCTAAAATTGCAATGGTCGCCCACAGTCGCCTCACCTATGACCAGCTCTTCTCCCAGCTCGAGACCGAATATCATCACAAATTTGTTCCGGCCTCGGCGCTCTTCTGGACACAACACGGACAGCATGCTATGCGCCTCGAAGTCCCAAGCCTTATGCGCGAATTCAAGGACCAGATGACCGTCGGACGTGGTGCGCCTTGATCTCGTGGTTATGTCTTGCTCTCCAGCTTTACTAACCCTTGTACTCGCAGATCCCGAGGGGTACCTCTTCTACAAGAACGTGGACGACCTCGACCTCGAACGATCAAGTCGATACATAATGTTTCCGAATGTCTATAAGACGAAGACTGACCACGCAGTAGTCGTCCAATTCTTCCATAATGACCCCAGCAAGTGTTATGCACAGGTCAGTGCCCTCCGGTTTATTGGCATCGTTACTCGTCATGAGACAACCAATTGGCTAGTTCATCGCAAAAGACGAAAACATAACAGTTGACTTCTGCATCGACAACGGAAAGACCGGCACTTGGACTAAGCTTGTGCAAGGCTCGGCACACGCTAAGCTGAAGAAGTACAGCGACGAGGAGACAGCAACGCTTACCGTACCAGCGATCGGCAAGCAGGCAACCTTCGAGCTGAAAGGCGACCAAAGCATTCCCGAGACATGGGGCGAGATCAGTTTTAAGCACCTCTCCGAGCTTTCAACCCCTTCCGGAAGCCGCTCGTTCGTTGACTTCTCCCCGGATCGCCTACTTTTCTTCCCGAAGCAGCAGAATGCAGACTTTACTGCTGTCTTCATCCGTAAGCAGCTCACATTTTTGTGTGATCGGACAAATTTTCTGAAGACTTTATCGGTGTAGCTTCTGAGGCCCTCGCACGTCCTGATGCTCTGGGCACCACTAGCGTTGAGACACAGACCGTTGTATGGAGCGATATATGAGGGAGGTGCATAAACGTCAAGTTGATGTACCAGTTCAAACTGCATACAAGGCGACGGTCTGTGTTATGTACGCCTTGAGCCATGAGGAGCAAATCTAGTTCGAGTGCGAACTGTCGAAATGCAACAATAAGCACGACAAATTTATGTTGGCAGTCTGACAGTGTAGCAAGTAGACGAAGGAAATGACAGACCTTCAACAGAAAAGCCTTGGCAGGTACACTTAGCGATTAGATGAAAAGAAAGCTTCTGATTGGCCGACCCAATTCTTGGGTTTTTTTATAGTTCGATTCAATTTGCCCTTCAACCTCTTCCACCATCGTCCCTTCGGAACTCCTTCTACCTCATTTTCTCCTCAGCGTCTGCGTTCTGGCCACCAATGCCGCTTTCTGCACTAGTCCACACCTACAAGTTCACCACGGCTGCTGTGATACGCTCCCCATGCACCCCAGGTGGCGCGAACGCGTGCACGCATGGGTATACCCTCACAGGACGACGGGCGCCAGCACTCACTACAGAGAAGAACCGACATTCGAAACGTCGATGTCTGAACGGGGTCACCTCCTCTCACCTCCAAGCGAGGGCGCACCACCTCCAGGCTGCGGTCATGACGACGTTATCAGCGGCTTCGACACGCACACTGATGTTGTCGAAGCCAAATGTGTTGAACAGTAAACATGCGGGCCGACGAAATCACTCGACGCTCGCGGAGCTGTTCAAAGGAAACCAGCAGTTCATGGCTGAGATGTCCAAGGAGAATCCAGGGTTGCTCTCTTCGCTCGCGAAAGACGGGCAACGTACGTCCTTACTGCGTTCTCAAGACGGTTTTCCTGGCTCACTTGCTGTGTAGGGCCACCGTTCATGCTCGTCGACTGCTCAGACAGCCGGTTCGTCCGAGTCATAGTGCCCTTGGCATTCTCTTGACATTCCCCAAACCCCAGAGTCAACGAGCAAGGCATCTTTTGCGCGCAACCTGGCACAATGTTCACGGCCGGCAACATTGCCAACAGGTTCGACGAGGACGACATCAACTCGTACGTCGTCCATGCTCCGCCCGTCCATGATGTCATCTGAGGCCCGCCACGGCTCTTCCTCGTGCTATTGGACTCGCATCCGGATCTCGAAAAATCGCAAATAGAAACGCAGTGCTCTCCTTCGCTGTCGCGTCGCTGAAGATTAGGCACGTGGTTGTCCTTGGGCACTACGGATGCGGTGGCGTGGCAGCGTCCATGATGCCCGTCAGCATGAAAACTCCTGCGGATGTTGCGGTGCAGACCTGGATCGAGCCCATTAGACAGACTTACCTCACTTCTACTCGGTAAGCAAAGTTTGTGCTATGGCAAATATCCTTCTTACGTTCTTCATTTCAGTCCAGCAATCGTTGCTCATAGGGAGAAAAACCTGACGGGACCCGTTACGACGCCAGACCTGCACGATCGTGAGTTTTTGTTTGTTCTTATCCTTGTCAACATCGTTTGACAGCTCCTCTGTGAAGCTGCTTTCCGTGCTCTCGTGGAAGAGAATGTCAAATCAAACGTTGAAAAAATTGCCAAATCAGTTGTCGTCAGCAACGTATGTCCCCTGTCTGTATTAGTCCTCTTACAGACACTTGCTGACTCGTACCTCTGCGCAGCATTATGCATCGCTGGTTGTCAAGCCCATTCCCCCCTTGAGTGAAAACTCGCCCACCAATGAAGCAGGGGACTTATTCATCCATGGCTGGGTGTACGACGTCGAGAACGGCCGAGTTTCCGACCTTGGAGTGTCTGTTGGACCGCCTGGTCGGCCTCTTCCTCCCAGCCCGTTTCCTCGTATTGCCTCGGACTAACGAACGATGGCGATCAGGTACAAATTGGACCTGTATCTCCGTCTTCGTATTTACTGTGCCTACCTACATAGATTTTATTTCGCTCTGAAGGTGCTGCTGCTGATGAATGGACTGGACTGTAACCATTTTCAAGGACCTCATGAGTAGATTAGATTAGACTGCCACTGAATGGTAAATATACACCACCACGATTAACCCCGACGCCTGGAGGCCTGACGCCTGAATCCCGCTCGATCTCATACTTATAACAAGCAGGTCTTGGGCATGTCTTCAATGCAATTAGCTTGTTTCGAGATCATTCCCTGAACTGTAATGTGATGTTGCGTATATAGTTCTTCTCTTCGTTCATAACGTTGCTAGGAACATGATATGCTACCAGCGACAAGAGCGTTCATTTTGAATCCTTGACTCTGCAGGACACTCGATGGCGCTTGTTCGGGAAGATAATTACATAAAAGTATCTTACTTATTTCAGCCTTGAGGCGAAGTTTGCCGCCGCGATTGCCTTCTGAGGTACCAATGACGTACCTATGTCCCGAATACTTGCACAAGTCCGGAAATTGGGCTTCTTTACTTGGTGTACTTGGCCTCACTTGGTCCTATTTATCAGCAGAGATAAGATAGCCACGTGGAAGCCGACAGCCAGTGCGCCACACTGGGCTCGTTGCGACCATTTCGTTGCCAAGACAAATATGGGGTTTCGGGGGATTTCAGAATACCTTCCGTGTGGATGACTGAGGGATGAATCGACACTGCATGGCCTATTACACCCATCCCCATCTCCGACGGACTAGGACATACTGAGCATTCGGCGTTGGGGGCGCTCGGATTGGGGCGCTTCATAATGGACGTTCTTGTACACTTGGCGGGTGAGAGCGAGTACCGATATTATTGATTCGTTAGAAATTGCGCTTGTCCGAGGTGTTTTCTGGGAAGGCCGGATGCAAACAGTGATCTTGGCATGGTGATCCCAACGGTTCATTGATTTTTGAAGGTCCTGTCGAACACGTTAGGCAGCTGAATTTGGCTTATGCTCATGGCTTACCGCCTCCGCGTGCCCTGATCCGTTTCTTCTATGTCGGAACGAACTGTAAATTTGTTTTTATGCCCAAGAAATGCAAGATGACCCTACAGAGGCGTCATCTGAGAACGACGGCGTCTGAATCGACACCCTTTCAAGAACATTGAGTGTCCAAGTTCGTCGCAGGGCGGTTGCCAAGAAGGCGCGAGTTCCTACCACACAATATATAACAAATTGGCCCCTCAACTATCAGCTCAGCAAGCATCCCTCCAGCATATAAGAAATTGAGTACCTCGAGACTTCTTGATTTAGTCAGAACTGGATACGCGACAAATAGGTTACGCTTCGCCTAGTCTCGTACCAAGACCGTCAAATCCTCCACCCGGGGACCTGAGAGTGTGCTTATGTTCTTGGTCTGCCCCGACGAACTACCAAGCCCTTGGTCAAGGAACGCTGGAAGTTCTGACACAGCCACCGAGACAGGGACGATTACCACGCGTCGAATAGCCAAACACGCCTTGGCAATATTTTTATGTACTGCTCCTTCTCGGCGTAATCTCCTTCCCTCACTGCTAACACGTCGGAAAAGTGGTGAGTGGCGCTTCTAGCGTACTCGTCTCTAGCAGATGTTTCGTCATGCACGTCTGGTAAGCACTCCCATCTACTAGCTCTTCGTTGCGTCTTCAGAGGCATGGGACGATCGTCGAGGTTAAGCAACGATGGCCTTGGATGTTCGTGCCCATGACAGCATCCGGCGCTCAATGCGACTCCTTGGTTCGAAGAACGCGCCAATGTCTCGCACGGCTACCACAGCCTGCTGCAAATTAGCTAGCGTCATCTTCCATCAGCATGGATCTACCCCCGATACGGAATGCTATAAAAAGGATACCATTAGCACCCCTTGAACATCAGGTCAGACACGACGGCAGCACGTTCAACATGAAGTTTTTCGCCACCCCCGCTCGACAACTCGTCGTGCTCTTGCCTCTCGTCGCAATTGCTCGCGCTCATGCCCCGCCGCATGAGCGTCGGCAAGACGACAAGAGGCGTCCAGCCTTCCCCGAAATTGAGGGTTTATTCAAGGGGAACCAGGAGTACGTCAAAGAGATGGAGGAGGAACACCCTGGCTTGCTCGCCCAGCTTGCTAGTGAAGGACAGAGTGAGGGGAACTCGTTCTCTTTTTTATTCATCTATGCTTACTCTGTTATTTGCAGAGCCGCCCTTCGTCGTTATAGACTGCTCCGATAGCCGAGTCAGCGAGCAGAACGCATTCTCCGCCGACCCCGGCACCATGTTTACGGCTGGAAATATCGCCAATCAGTTCAGTGAAAGCGATTCCAGCGCGTAGGTGCAACATATTCGATTGGTGTTAGGCATTTACTGACCAGTGAAATAGAAATTCTGTCCTGTCGTATGCAGTGGGATCTCTCAAGGTCAAACACGTTGTGATCATGGGCCACTACGGATGCGGCGGAGTTTCCTCTGCGATGGTTCCCTTCAACGTAACTGGTGCGAGCACAGCGGATCTCGCAGTGCAAGACTGGATTAAGCCCATTCGTGAGATTTACCAGACTTCGACACGGTGAGTAGTATATTGAAAGCCTTCTTTGACTATTGTTCTTACTGCTTGACTTCAGCGTAGGGGTTGTTGAGCATCGTAACAAAAGCCTGACTGGCCCCGTCTCGTCCCCAAAGCTCCGTGATCGTATGGCTTTCCTTTTGTACCTCCATCCTACGGAACTAACGAGTATATTAGCCGCCTTCCGCGCCCTCGTCGAGGAGAACGTCAAGGCCAACGTGAAGAAGGTTGCCGACTCCCTCCTCATTCGCGAAGTAAGTATTGCATCCTCTCTACTTTGGCTCCTTACTGACATCCTCGAAGCAATACGCCTCAATTTCCCCTGCCGTCAACAACTGCACATCCACTTCTAATTCAACCGCCGGTGAAGTGTATATCCACGGTTGGGTATACGACATTGAGGACGGCGTTGTTTCCGACCTTCATGTGAGCGTCGGTCCCCCTAGACGCGTTGTTCCTTCCAGTCCCTTCCCTGGTCCCAAGGCGGACAAGAAGTAGAGACCGACAACTAGCTTCTGGGTCATCTTGGTTGAAGGATTGAAACGTAATTTGTGAGGATTTTGCTTTGGGCTTGGGATTTCAACTAGTTTTGGCGCTTCAAGGATTGAATTGTCACAAAGATCGGCCGTCGCTTTTCCTATTGTATACCCTCTCCTAATGTACACACTACACTGTCGCTTCTGTTATGAAATATTTGGTAATATATCGGAAATGTGCCGTCTCTTATAAGTGCCATGTGTTGCGTCCGGTGGTTGACAAATTTAGCTTGAGATCTCGAGACTTCGCCGCTGGGCCTACGTGAAGTTCGACGACGATCAATAAGTATACTCCTCTACTATGCAGTAGAAGAGAGGGTGCTGGTTTCTCTGTTGGTTGTTGACCGCAAAGGGATCCTTATTCAGAAGAGGAATTGACTATCCGCGAGCCAGCGTCGCGTACCATTCTTCGTCCTCTTGAGTAAACTGCTGTATGAGGATGCCGATCACGAGCTGGCTTCCGTTGAGATAATCCGACTTCTCCTGGCTCTGGGAGGGTGGGGTAGTGCTCGCTTTTAGCTGGGGTACAAGATCAATTATAAGTCCGCTTAAAATGTCGACAAATGTTCTCGTTACCTGCCCCACCATAGAGGATCTCCCAGCGCCTTCGCCTTGCTTTCGAAGATTCCCAAAAAGCGTGATGATAATAACGAGAACATTGTAGAGAAGGATGGGACAACTTGAGAGACATTTAAATTAGCGGGAAGAGACTCAAGCATCTACCAGCAAATAACAGCAGTGTTGGGATAAGGCATCGTAGCTTTCATTGTCCTACACGAGCCATAGGGTTCGTCAGATGACAGAGTTTTCGAGAATCGAAATTATTTGGGATACGCTCCCGAAGAGTGCACTTGGTGTGCACTGAAGACGTTGTCCTAGGGTTCCACTATGTTTCTTTGTCGTGGAAGGTCGCCAAGAGTTTTGAGAGTAATGGGTATTGACACGGCGGACATTTAAATGTCAAGTGTTGACCTGACTTGGTCTGTCAAGTGAGCCGACCAGTGACACGCCAGTGGCCTGTCCAGTACCGTTACGCATGTCACGCTGTTCAATTGCCATGCGGCGCAGTTCGGTTCAGGCTTGCGTCCGATTCAGCTAAACTGGAAATTTGATATGAAAACAAGCTACGGCAGGACGCCAATTATTGTTGTCTCCCAACCGAGGTCTTTTGTATGACTTAGATTAGATGGGTGTAGATAATTTTTATTTCTGACGCACCTCTTTCGTGATTGCTCGTATAAGCAAGTAGGTTCAAAGCTTGGTCAGGTTTGAACATTTCCTCTCTACCCACGAACTACGAATCTATTCTCTGTCCATTTCCGTTTAGCTGAACCGGATGCAAACCTGGACCGAACTACTACATTGAAATTGAACAACGTGACATACGTCACAGTACTGGACAGGTTACTGGCGTGTCACTGGCATGTCACTGGTCAGCTCACTTGACAGACCAAGTCAGGTCAACACTTGACATTTAAATGTCCGCCGTGTGATTCCGTCGGTCCGTAGCCAAGAGATAAGATAAGATCCTTGACATCAGAGCCTGCAAATGAAGTCATCGCCACATGACGAACCTTGCCTTCCGCAACGTCGCCGCTTGCCTCTTTCTCCTTTTTGCCATTTTCATTGTCTCTGAAAAGGGTTCTAAAATCTGTCGGGGTCCCTCTCAACCTTTGGATATGGCAAACAACGGACTCGCAGGAGGCCCACTGGCGTCTTGGGTTGCAACGCAACTGACGGCATTATATGAAACCCCTGCTGCAGCTTCACAAGACCGTCGAGATATTTTCGCGGAGACATTCTCGTCGAATGCATCTATCATTGTCAACCATCGAAGCGTACCTGTTGACGTGTTCAAGAATGAACTCGAGAACGCCAACTCCGCGATAAAGGGGGCCACCGTTGGCTGGAATGAATTGGTGGAGAGTCCTTCAGATGATTCAACGGTATGCAGTTCGCACTACGTAGTTATTTTTGAGACATGCTGACGTGTTTCGTAGGGAGGAATCGTTGCAGGATTTTTCGTCGTGACAAGATCTATGAAATTCAGAATACGAGCGGGGCCTGCTCAGAGGCTCAGTTACAACACCTTTAGCGCCAAGTACGAGTGCCACATTACTTTTTCGTAAATTACTCTCTCAAAGTGCTTTCCAGAGTTGAAACAGATGCACAAGTTCTAGGCCAGGATTCGGGTGAAGGGCGCCGCCAAATCACTGAGCTTTTCATAACACATGTTGATAAAGCAGCCCCGATCCACCTACAGGCCGTCGCCGCCGGAATTTATCCCTCTGGAAGTAGTACTGCTACGCAATGAGCTGCCGCCTGAAAGACATTCCTCGAACTCCTGATTTATCTCTGCGTATTTCTTCCCCCTTTGTACAGAGTGATCTGGTTGACCTGATAGTACCTATATTTAATCAACAATGACATCTGAGGACAGTACGCCCGGTAGTACGTCAACCTAGGTTCTCACCCCGGGCCAGGAACCGGTGTCCTTCACGTTTGTGACTTGCATTTTGAATGTGAAGGCAACGAAGCGATGTAAACAATGCCAAATCTTTGTCTGTCTGACGTGCTGCCAGCCAGTCAGATTTGCAACTCACCACCATCACCTCCCTTCCTAACCCTGTGTGAAATTGGATCAAGAATCTACTCCCTCAAGGTTTCATTTTCGGAGGATCCAAGAAGGCAGTCGTCTAATTTAAACACTCTGGTATGTTCCAGAGCTTTTGTTGGCGTATCGCGGCCACTGGCACCACTGACTTGTAACATTGGGTTACTCTGGGACCTGTGATTCTATGGGCGCTCGGGATAACTTGCTGTGTTGCCCCGTTCTTCTCATCCTGCCCACCCTCCGGCATGTAGCAGGTCTCGACTCTCCTTGCTCAAGGAATCCCGGTTCCGATGGCCATTTCTATCTCCAGCGTGTATCGCGGGCTGTTTTACAGACCCTCTCGAGTTGCTGTGTTTCCCCTGACGATTACTCTATGGTCGTTTCATTACGAACGAAATCTTATCCATCGCTACGTCATCTCTCATCGTTCTCGCTAGTAGATCCATCGGATGATTTCTGGATCAGACGCCGTCCTCCTTCCCGACTGCGACGTCACCGCGTTGTACCTCCTCATTTCTAAATACTGCTGCATTCTCAAGTATGACTGTGACTTGGCGGGGCCGAAACCGGCGCTATCCCAGTGGGCATCTTCCCGGTACTTCCAAACTCTTGCTACTCTACATTGTAACGGAAACGGTCTACTTCCCCGCTCACGTCGCAAGCGACCTCTCTGGCGACAATGTTCCATATCTCCCAAAATATGTCACCCCCTCCTGCCCATATCTCCTTCGAATGTTCTCTGCCATTGCGGGTGGTATTGATCACCGCCCTTGTCGTGAAGAGAGTATGGGCCGCGTTATCCTCTAAAGCTTTAAATTATCGTATCGGGGACAACACATGAGCGTTGTGGATGCTGCCCTTGCGAAGGCTGTAGATGGATGTTCCCGACCCATTACTGATCCATTTGGTCGAATGTAGCCCTTGCATTTCACAATGGCTGCACGGAACGGTGCAATAAATGGCCCATCAACGTCCGCTTTTCACGGAAAACGAATCTTAGTTGGCTGATCCGCCCCGCCGTCTATTTTAGGGGAAGATACGGGGTTTACTTTCCGGTCTCACATTTCTGTCAATCCACGCCTGACAAGCTCTGCTATAACGACGTGACTCGGGAACTACGGACTAATCACACTGCCAGTCCCGCTGGGATGATGGTCGGATACGGTGCTCTCTGCACTGTCAGTGTCAGTGCGTCATTGTCGGGGTGAGGCGATCTATGGCGTTGAGAGTCATTTATCCGTTGCGTCCTGCCTTCTCTTCATCTGGTGTATGTGATAACCTCATCTGAACTACTATCAGGCATGCATCGAAATTGCCTCCTGCCAGATCCAGCGGCGTCGAGTTTGATTCTCGTGTCATTGCGCGGAAGGCTCAATGATGGAATGCCGGACGCCCACCCGTGTGGTAATTTTTGCTCGACAGTCCGACACAGGTATTGAAACGATTGCGTGCCGACCCCTCCAGGTAGTTCCTGACCGCATAGCTCTGGATCTCCGTTCCTAGTGGGTCAATTTCTGACGCTTTCATGCGACATCTACTGCACGGATGAGTCAAGCAACGTATCTCGCCTCCTAGAACTCGTATTTAAGGACAGGTAAGAGACTCGAAGCTTTCATTGCTCTTCTCTATACTCTCTTCTCTTGCTTTTCTCGCCTTCGGCTACCGAGAAGCACCACCTTTCCTTGCCTATCCGATGCCCCCGATGTCTGCGTTGCTCGGTGCTCTGGTCTCCGCCTTTTCTCTCCTTCCTACCGCACTCGCTGCCCTTAGGCCGGACGCAACGCTTAACATCGTCAATAAAGCCATCAGTCCAGATGGCTTCAATAGATCGTAAGCGCCTCCCATCCCATAGGGAACGCGTACTCACCCACGTTCTTGAAGTGCTGTTCTTGTCCAAGGATCTCACCCTGCTCCGCTAATTAAAGCTACCAAGGTAGGGCAATTTTGCCTATTCCTAGAAAACGAAGCTCACTTGAACTAGGGGGATAAATTCCGCCTCAACGTTGTCAACAAACTCAACGACGATACGATGCTCAGAAGCACCAGCATCGTCAGTCTTATTTAACTTTTCGCTATCGTCATTACTGATCAAAGTTTGTTTCAGCACTGGCACGGACTGTTCCAACGCGGAACAACGTGGGCTGATGGTCCTGTTGGCGTCAATCAGTGCCCTATTGCGCCGAACCGCTCGTTCCTCTACCAGTTCTCCGCTGGTGATCAGGCCGGTACCTTTTGGTATCACTCCCACTTTGGTGTGTGAAATGTCCAGATGGAGGTTCAGCAGCTAACTTCTGTCGTAATAGGAACCCAGTATTGCGATGGTCTCCGAGGTCCGTTGGTGGTTTATGACCCCCGAGATCCTCACAGAAATCGGTATGATGGTGAGACATTTCCCCCCTGTTCGGAGTATGTCTGTCGCTCAAGTTTAACTCGTTATAGTTGATGACGGTAAGTAAAAGTCTTTTGGTGAGTCA
This sequence comes from Cyclocybe cylindracea, assembly GCA_013376435.1. Classification (NCBI taxonomy): domain Eukaryota; kingdom Fungi; phylum Basidiomycota; class Agaricomycetes; order Agaricales; family Hemipholiotaceae; genus Cyclocybe; species Cyclocybe cylindracea. The sequence continues at coordinate 632,960 of MPNV01002090.1, forward strand.
GCGTGAAGTCTGATGAAGATCATAGAGTCCACGATCATCACCCTGAGCGACTGGTAAGTATTGCAAGTCCCCAAGTAGCATGCCAAAGAGAAATTTAGCATGGCCCTTTACCTTTTTTAGGTACCATCTTCCGTCACCTTCAGTCCCGATCCCTGCTTTGTCCGATTCTACCCTGATCAACGGGAAAGGGCGATACGTCAATGGACCCAAAGTGGACCTTGCAATAGTGAACGTTAAGCGCGGACGCCGCTACAGATTCCGACTTGTATCTCTATCTTGCGACCCGAACTACATGTTCTCTATCGACGGTCATAACTTGACTATAATCGAGGCAGACAGTCAAAGCACACAACCCCTTACAGTCGACAGAATCCAGATCTTCGCTGGTAAGTAAACACCATGGCTTTCGCGTGCAAATTCAAATTGTGATCTCGACTCTGTCTTTTTTTCCAGGCCAGCGCTATTCATTTGTTCTTGAAGCGAACCAGAAAGTCGACAACTACTGGATACGCTCCCTTCCCAACGTCGGTGCTCCCGGACTCACCTCTGGTTTCGCCGGTGGTATCAATTCAGCTATTTTGAGATACGACGGCGCTCCGAAAGCTGATCCGACGTCGGCACAACCAGCTAACCCCAAGCTTCTCCAGGAGGCCGACTTGCACCCGCTCACGAATCCCCGCGCTCCGGGAAAGCCTTTCCCAGGCGGCGCAGACGAGAAGTATAACTTCGCGCTTGGGCTCAATAGTGACACTGGAAAATTCTCGATGAACGGGGCGTCATTCAGTGACCCTCCCGTTCCTGTCCTCCTCCAGATCTTGAGTGGCGTGCAGAACGCTCAGGACTTGCTCCCAAGTGGTTCTGTCTATCCGTTAAGGCCGAATAAGGTGGTCGAGATTAGCATCCCAGGTGGCTTACTTGGTGGACCGGTGAGTTATCCCCACTTCTTTCATTCCATCGACCTTTACATCTGATGAAATGTCCCGCTCTTCCCTCTCGACGCACAGCACCCTTTCCACCTGCATGGCGTAAGTGTTTATCATCGTCCACATACTGAAACTGTCTGACCTCTCCCCATTATGCATGCAGCACGCCTTCAGCGTCGTCAGGAGCGCTGGCGCTAACGCCACATATAATTATGATAATCCCGTCCGTCGTGACGTTGTGAGCATGGGCGACCAGGGCAGTAATGTCACCATTCGTTTCGTCACCGACAACCCGGGGCCGTGGTTCCTCCATTGGTAAGTCGTCCCCCGAATCCCCGAGATCTATACATTAAATACCTATCGCATTAGCCACATCGAGTTCCATTTGGCCGCGTAAGTCCTACTTGCAGTTCTTGTCGTCGTTTCGCAGTAATTGATAAGGTACTTGATTATGGAAGGGGTCTCGCCGTCGTCTTCTCCGAAGACACTGGGGCCATCGAGTTCAAGAATCCCACACCGGGTGGGTTCTACTGTGCATTGATTTCTCTCCGTTAACTAAAGTCTTGATCGCAGCGGCTTGGGATCAACTGTGCCCCATCTACGAACGCCTGCCAGCGTCAGCAACTTCCGTTCGCATCGTCCCTACTTCAACTCCGAATGCGACACTTCCGGCTCCCTAGTTGGATCCCTTTTTTCTGTTCGATAATACCACCACTCTTTGATCGCATAGGGACTTATTTATTGCTCATATTACCTATGACTACAACCTATTTTTCTGTATACTTCCTTATATCTTTGATCATAATTATTGTGTAAATGGACATTTCGCCTTCCTGCGTGTTATTCCGTGAGCTGGGCTAAATCTCGAGCGAGCCGAGAGCCCAGCAAAAACTTCTTGAATCGAGGGAGGTGGATGTACATAAGCCGCTGTCCGCAGTCGTGCAGTCCTGGAATTTCCTAAGCCTGGTATCTCGCTACTTCCGCCCATGTATGGGCATGACACCGAAATAATGGATTCTGTGAGCTAGTGAGGATGATCAACCTGTACGGGACCATGCAGAGTCTGTATTGAAGGACACAGGAAACGACACAAACGATCAATGGTGTCGAAATGATTCTGATCAGAACTCGAGGCATGAGCACATTTCCCCGCGCTGCATGTGTCGAAGCTGCGGGTGTTGACAATTTCACTGACTACTTAACCTTCCGCAGTCAGCTTGTTGATAATGTTTATAAATGACGGGCATCGAGGCGACGTTTCCCATCACCTTCCTTCTCACAGATAACAACTCTAGTATTTTTCCCTTTTCCTCGCGCCCCACTCTTCAAAGCTCTTAACCGCCGGGTTTTCACAGAGGGTAACTTTTCCGCTATGACCGCCCCATCCACCGAGACCCTCGTCGCCGCCTCGCAGGGAGAGCTGCCAGCCAAAGAAGCATTCGAGGACTACGAGGGTCAGATGATACTCTACTACGACGCTACAAAAGGACAGACCCACAACGTCGATACCCACCCACAGGCGAGCCCTATCCTCCCAGGAATCATCCGTCTAGACGATCTCGAGACCCAAGCCGGGGCGAGTGGGTTCACTCCGGAGGGCGGGCACTGGCGTGAAACAGCGACGCCCCAAAAGCAGAGCGAGTCATGGCACAAGTCAAAGGAGACTCTCATGGAGATTGGGAAGGGCTCTTTGGTTGTTATTGCGGCCCCCTTCGCGATGGCAGGCTTGCTCCTCTATGGATGCGGTATGATATTGGGTGGCTTGGCTGTCATTTTTAAGGGCATCGGGGGGCTGGGAAAGCTAGCGTTCATGGAGGCTAAGAACCGAGGATTGCGAGTCGAGCAATTAGTTTAGGAGAACAGTTTACTTCTTTCATTTCCCTCCGCTGCTCTTTCACATATTATATAAAATGTAGAACCAGAATCGTTCACTTACTGGGGCTCCAGGCGCTCCACTCTTTCCCTGTTAAGTAGACTTTTCCCCTACGCCATTCTGTTCCGTTCTTGTTTCAAAACTTTCTCCTTTTCAAGTTCTTCCCCCACACCGGTTCGGCGACCTCTCGTGCCAGCCTCCTTTTTTTTTTGTAGATCTAAAGTCCATGTCTATTCATACGAAATAGAGAACTTAGTTCGTTTTAGCCTCTCAGCGCCATCATTCCTCATCCTCTCGCTCGTCTCTCACGTTCCCACGCTTAGCGCCAGCTGCGACTCTTGGTGCCGCTTGCTTCACTTTCAAGTTGCCTTTTGTCGCTAACAGTTGTGGGTCCCATCGTCGACACGTGATTGAATCGAATCGATATATATAGTCTGCTTGAAAATATCGGTGGGATATCTTCAGTGCCCACGTCCTCCCTGTCTTTGCTACGAATTTGTGACATCCATAGAAGCTACAATATGTCTTCATCGTACACGCCAGGTCAACGGGGGCTGAGTATGTACGACTACGAATCGCAACGTAGGTCATTCCTAGGCGCTCCAAGATATCCCCTTGACCATGCTTTCCCTTGCCTCCAGGTCTTTCTGCCCCCCGAACTTGGCCTTTTAAGCGCTATTACGCCCTAACATAGGAAAATCTCATGAGAAGTTCTTCGGCGTTCTTGTTAAGAAAGGCCTTGTGCAAGAGATCCCACAGCCGGACCCAGATGGCTTCTATCCATACAGTATCACTGTCAAGGCCTACAGAACGCTCATCGAGGAAACGAAAGGGCTCCTTATAAGAAGGGCCACTGTGCGCATCATTCTCGTCTCTCACTTATTCTCTAATCATACAATTAAAATCATTGACAGGTTGTTAAAGCCACGGGACCCGAGCCAGCGGAAGGCGAGCAGAACCCCCCTCTGGATGATCCTCGCTTCACGGGTGACCAATTTGACGCCATAATTCTTGGCTCTCCCGAACAAACTGCCACAGAAGAGCAGAAGCGACTCGCAGCGGACCTGTTGGATCTGTCCGTGGAAGATGTTGTCCAGGTTTATATCATCAATTGACATCAATCCCCATAGTCAGTGCGACACAGAAATAGATCGACAGACGCCCATGCCCATAGACAACAATGACAATTAGCTTCTGTGAAATGTATAAATTAGATTCTACATGCGAATTCAAGGGTACTACGAGGACGAAGATTAGACGAGCGCAGCGAATGACGACTTGCCCAACTCATCAACGACTTCATCCTCTGTCACACAACTGTCGGATCGGGCTTACGCAGCTTCGCTTCCAATCTTAATTTCAGCGTCTCATCGGCAGAAACGTAGCTGCTGCCTCTGGGATATCGTTAGCGATGGCCTCTCAACCGACAGCCGACTCACGAATACTGCAGGCTGGCGAAAGCCGGATTGTCATCCATCGCCACGACTACCTGTGTCGCAGGTACATCTTTGCGTGGTGCTTCCATCATCTGTTTTGACTTCAAACGCAGTTGCGGAAGAGGGGAATCTTGAGCATCGGGAAGCACCAGACGGGCGTCGAGCCATGTCGGAGGACTGGGCTCCTGCAGCGAAATAGATGCACACCACGATCCAGGCGGAGGTCCGTACCACGCGTCATCGGGCGTTATCAGCAGCGAAAAGCGCCATATTCGATCTTGGGACGGTTAGAAAATCTCGAAAACATGAAGATAGAGAACGGCTCACTTCTTGCCACAAATTCCAACCTTATCTCCTTCGATATCATCATCCGCTTATGGAACTGGTGCACCACGAATGTCGTCGAGAACGCACCCTCTGTGCCCGCTCCTAGCTCAACCGTAACATCGTCCGGGGTGATAGTGCCTCCTAGGATGATCTGGTCCGCCCCAGAGACGGTCTTGAACTGCGGCAGCAGGCGAAGACGCTGGAACATCGCCTGGTCCGACGTCGCCAGACANGGAAGATCGTCTGCGGTGTTCCGAGCGAATGGGCACGTCCTGAATAATACGGACTTTTGGGGCGGGGTGGGGTTACGAACAGTAGTATACATGTCAAATTTTGTGCCCCTCCGTTGCATTCTCGGTGAGTTATTCAGTGTGGCGCACGTTCACGAGCTATTTCCGTGACGAGCACGAAAACGTCGAAAACGCACGCACATCGTATTCTATCCCTACACAAACACCTGGAGCATGTATTAGTGAGTAATATAATCCGACTCAGCACCGCCATATGCCAGCAGAAAGGTACGACGGACCAGAGGCTCGGACGCACAGGGCCTCGTCCTCCTCACCCGAATCTTCTGCGTTTCACTAGCAGGAAAAACGGCCTTGTTTCCTCACTTGGCACACGTAACATTCGATCAATCACGCTGCCTGTCAACCGAATAGGTCGTCTAGTGAAAGATTTCTCGAAGAACCACGGCAGGAGCACTTGCCCCATCCGTCGATCATCTTGTCTCGTCATTTCCGTGTGTTTTCTGCATACTTAGGGCGAATTCCCGGTCTTGGCGTCTTCGATATATCGTACCACTTCTACTTGGAATTGTGGTTTGGGCAGTTGAAGTTGGGTCAGTGTCGCTGAATGGATTCCGGTGATCATCTCCTCGATCCCCCATTCGACCGCCGAGTGCGAAAAACATGCTCTTTCTTTCTTTCGGGCCGTACGTATGATTGATTGGTAGACGTAAAAGTCTGCTCAGGGTCCACTAGTGAGTGAGAAGTTGTCTGTCTGCACGATATTGCACAGAGAAGATGGGGAGGGAAACGAGACGATGCCGCATGAATCGCTCTTTCCTCATTTCGGAGCACTCCAATTACCACCGAGTCTAGATTGAATTCATACTAGGAACATGGGAATTCTAAATTCATGTCCCCAATGAAGGTTTGAGGGTGCGATTCGATGGGGAGAGTTTGAGTGTTCATATACACAACACTCTCGTTTCCCATCCGTTTCCTTTCAGTTTTCATGCAAATTTCGTGATATCGAGGTACAGGCATTCAACGCCATCTCGTTCATATTGTTCCTGATCGCATGGGGGTACCAAGACGCACAGGAAACACACACACGAGCGAGGGGCGAGTGGAACAAGCGCCTAATCGGGGGATGATCAGCGCCTCGCTTAACCAACTCCATCGTAGATTCCTTGGCAAACATCACCGTTTATTCGTAACCACCACGTACGTACGTACATATGTACGCAGGGCCCTGAGGGCGTATATAAGCCTGGAGGGTTTGCTGGCATTCCCTCAGCTCAGTGTCCACTTTCCCCCTCTCCTCTCCTCTCTCATCTTGCGTCGTTTCCTTTCCTTTCCTTCGACCTGGCTCTCGGTGAGTGGCTGACGCGGTGCTCTGCTGGCTCATGCTGACGATGCTCATGCAGGATATTAGTTTCGTTCAAGACACGAGATGGCCACGGCGTACCTTTGGGTAAGTCTCGGACATGCCTGCCTTCGACGACGCTGACAGTGAACTTTTAGCCCACAGCACCTACAGCTGCAAGGCGGGCAGCTCGTGTTCACCTCCACCCACATCTCGCTCATCGCCGCCAAAGACCCCATTGTGAAACCGTAAGTTGTTCGTCCATCCGCTCTTGAGCCCGCTGACCGAAGTTTGAAGGTGTTTGCTGGCCACGTAGAGGAGGTAAGTCACGGTTAGTTATTCTGAACGCCCTGTCGATGCTGATTCATGGCTAGACCGACGTTGCCTAATGGGAAGTGACCACCAATGCCGACACCGACCTTGAGGCGAGTCGACGATGAGAGGTACGTCGTCTTCGTGTTGCTGATGCAAGACGACACGGAGAGGGCGTAGACAGCGGAGCAGACAGATTGGATGCCTTCAGGCATCATTCTCTGCTGCACACGCTGCCTAGCACTGATACCGTGCCGCCTCTTCGTGTTGTGGGTGCTCTTTCCTGCCCGTCCATCGTTGTCTGCCACGCTTTCCTCCTCCTCTCCTCTCCTCTCTCGTCTCGTGTTTCCTTCGACCTGGCTCTTGGTAAGTGGCTGGCATGGTGCTCTACTGTAAGAAACGGCCACAACGTACCTTTTGGGCAAGACTCTCAGACGTGTGCACCGTCAATGAGACTGACGGCGAGATTCTAGCTCCACGCCGAAGACACCGACTTTGTCCTCCCCACGCACACCCTGCCCGTTGCCACCGAAGGCTCCAACGCGAATCCATGGGTAAGTTGCTTGTCCATTTGCTCTTGACCATGCTGACTGAGTTTCTACGGCGTTCGCAGGCAACGTCGAGGCGGTAAGTCGCAGTTCCTTTGTCCATGCACCCTGTAGATAACGGTTCGGGGTCAGGTTGACGCTGCTGCATGAGAAACGACCGCTCAACCCAATGCTGAGGCTAGTTGACAACGAGAGGCATCGTTTGAGAAGGCGGGATCCATGTGCCAGGTGAACGGCGGGCGAGTGATAGCAGGGGCATCGACTGGCGGAAAGAGTAAGTGGGACGGGACAGATGGCAGGCGACAGGAGGGAGGAGCAAAGGGAGTATGAGATGGCGGGGACGAATGGCGGGTGAGTTGACGTGAGCGTCGATCACGATGTGGCAGGGGGAGTGCGCTGGATGGGACGGATAGCAGGCGGTGAGAGGGAGGAGCGAAAGGAAAGGAGGGGAGATCGAGGGAGGGCAGGAGATAAGGGAGGGAGTGGGGTTTTGGCAGGCGGAAGCTTGACAAGTGCGAATCAGCGTAGTTATCAGGAATAGAGCTGTTTGGCAGGGAACGTCGTTGCATGCGAGGTCGAGATGCGCGAGCGGAGCGAGTGCGAGAGAGAGACCCGGACGATGTCACGGTTGTGGTGCACCAGTTCCATAAGCAGATGGTGATATTGAAGGAGATAAGGTTGGAATTTGTGGCAAGAAGTAAGCCGTCCTCTGTCTTCATGTTTTCGAGATCTCGTGACCATCTGAAGATTGAATATGGCGGTTTTCGCTGTTGATAACGCCCGATGACGCATGGTACGGACCCCCACCTGGATCGTGGTGTGCATCTATTTCACTGCAGGAGCCCAGTCCTCCGACATGGCTCAATGCCCGTCTGGTGCTTCCCGATGCTCAAGATTCCCCTCTTCTGCAACTGTGTTTGAAGTCAAAATAGATGATGGAGGCACCCCGCAAAGATGTACCTGCGACACAGGTAGTCGTGGCAATGGATGACAATCTGGCTTTCGCCAGCCTGCAGTATTCGTGAGTTGGCTGTCGGTTGAGAGGCCATTGCTAACGATATCCCAGAGGCAGCAGCTACGTTTCTGCCAATGAGACGCTGAAACTAAGATTGGAAGCAAAGCTGCGTAAGCCCGATCCGACAGTTGTGTGACAGCCGTATTTCCCTTGAGAGAGAGGATGAAGTCATTGGTGAGCTAGGCTACTCGTCATTCGCTGCTCTTGTCTAATCTTCGTCCTTGTAGTATCCTTGAAGTCGCATGTAGAATCTAATTTATACATTTCAGAGAAGATAATTGTCATTGTTGTCTATGGGCATGGGCGTCTGTCAATCTATTTCTGTGTCGCGCCTTTAAAGCTTTGAAAGCTTCTCGCTAAGAGTCTTCCCGCAAGCTTTCTCTTTGCCACCTTTCCCCTCTAGACCAATCGGTCTCTCACTAGTGGAGATGCGGGGAATGCATTGAGGTGAGGAGGCAATTGTTGGGCAGGGTGATGAGGAAAGGAACGTCATGCATTCGAAGGCGGGGATGATAGGGAAGCGCATGTTCATAGACTCCAGGTGCGAGATCCTCTAAACGAGCACGTCTTCGCATAAGTATAGAGTATAAAGAATACTCCTGTGGCAGTTCAATTGTATTATATCTTTCATATGTCACAAACTCAAAGCTTGGGTTGTCGTTGCCCATTCTTTCGTATCCCGAACGGAAGCTCATATCGAGTCCACCCTTCAATGGCCTGTCAATGGATGATACATGATCAGACTGTTATAAAAGCATCAAGTGAGAGAGCACACACCAATGGGGATTGACGTCAATTGACGATATAAACCTGGACAACATCTTCCACGGGCAGATGCGAGTCGCTTCTGCTCTTCTGTGGCAGTTTGTTCGGGAGAGCCAAGAATTATGGCGTCAAATCGGTCACCCGTGAAGCGAGGATCATCCAGAGGGGGTTTCTTCTCTCCTTCCCCTGGCTCAGGTCCCGTGGCTTTAACAACCTGTCAATGATTTTAATTGTATGATTAGAAAATAAATGAGAGACGAGAATAATGCGCACAGTGGCCCTTCTTATAAGGAGTCCTTTCGTTTCCTCGATGAGCGTTCTGTAGGCCTTGACAGTGATACTGTATGGATAGAAGCCATCTGGGTCCGGCTGTGGGATCTCTTGCACAAGGCCTTTCTTAACAAGAACGCCGAAGAACTTCTCATGAGATTTTCCTATGTTAGGGCGTAATAGCGCTTAAAAGGCCAAGTTCGGGGGGCAGAAAGACCTGGAGGCAAGGGAAAGCATGGTCAAGGGGATATCTTGGAGCGCCTAGGAATGACCTACGTTGCGATTCGTAGTCGTACATACTCAGCCCCCGTTGACCTGGCGTGTACGATGAAGACATTGCTTCAAATTCGTATCTTACATAATCTCTCAATCGCGAGTGTGGCACGATAATACGGGTCTCGCTATGGCTTTTACGATGCTCGTGCTATGCCACATCGAGGTAGTGCCTAAAACATGGGGTTTGCTTCGTGAGTCCTTTTTCGGTCGGTTTCTTCTCTCTGCAATGACTTCGTTGAAGAATCATAGGCTGTCATCTGCTGTTTATCTTTATTCGCGCACTTCGTGAGGCTGTCTATCCACCTGGTTCTACCTGGTTTCCCTTCTTGGCCCGAGTAGTCTATAAAATAGGAAGAAATCCCGGTGATGTCGATTATGCGACTTCTGACTTCTTCTCTTACATACTAAGCTTGGTCACTCCATACCGGACCCCATGTTGGCACCAATCGACTTCGCCAGTCTCCCATGTCATCGGCGACAGAATGCTGGGATTGTGTCCTATGACCCCATGCGCTGGAGAGGTCCTGTTCGAAGCTCCAACTTCTTGGAGACAGCTGACGATGCTTCTCCCTTGTTATTATAAGAAAGATCTCTCCTCTTGAAGCCGTCACTTAAGCTCTCCAACCCTATTGTGGCGGCGTGAACCTCACCATGGGTCCCGACTTTACTGCTTTCCTCGCCGGCGCACTTCTATGCTTTCTGCTTCATGAAATAATTCAGCACTTTACTCGTCGCCGGCGTCAAGGACCATACCCACCAGGCCCGAAGGCGTGGCCAATCATAGGGAACTGGTTTGACATACCGTTCCACCGACCCTGCGAAACATATCTGGAATGGGGGAAGCGCTACAACAGTAAGCCCAAGCATCTTCGGTGAATACAACACTTCTCATTGCAGGAGTAAGGCGATATCCTTCACACCGAGGTCTTTGGGCAGCACACCGTTATCATCAATTCAAGAGAAATCGCGGACGAGTTGCTTGAAAAGCGTGCGAGGAATACCGCTGGACGAATTTATTTCCCTATTACACAGCTGTGGGTGGTTCTGCTTTTTGATAACTTCGATGCGAGGATTGATGTCGGAAAATAAGCCTGGACTGGGGATACAATATCGCCCTCATGGGTTATGGCGACGAGTGGCGACGACACCGTAAAGCATGCCAGCAGCACCTCAATCGCGAAGCCGCCAAGTCGTACCAACCGATCCAAGCGAAGAAAACCCACGAAATTCTCCTCGCACTGCTTCAATCACCGGAGAAATTTGCTGCCCATACCAGAATGTGCGTACTCTTTTCCATCTTTCATTTCGTCCCCAGAGCTTTGAGGCAATCATAACCGTAAATTAGGCATTCCCTCGGCATTACGATGGACATGATGTATGGCTATCAGCTCAAGTCACTCGATGACCCTGTCATATCAGCCGCGAAGAAAGCCATCGAGCTCGGAAATCAGGTGTGGTCCCAGACCGGGAGCCTGATAAATACTTTCCCGATTCTTGGTCGCGTTCCTGCTTGGGTCCCTGGGGCATGTCTCAAAAGATCACAAAGGAATCAGCTCGGTGGACCGCAGTGATGAAAAGCATCCCTTGGGAGGACACGAAGCGACGAATGGTGAGCATAGATTCAGCTTCGTCGCTTATTCTTGCCCAAACTGTTTATCAGGCCGAGGGCAATGTCACTCCATCTCTGCTGACCCAATTCTTGGAGAGAAAGGCTACAGTTGGAGCCTCTGAAGAAGAAGAGGAGATTCTGAAGAATGTAGCTTACACGATTTACGGAGGTAAGTCACATCTCCTCGTCTCCCTGACTCTAAAAGTCTGACTACGTGCCATCTATCGTGGCCATTTTTTCAGCTGCGTCTGACACGGTAGGAACTCGCAGTCTATTAATCGAACCTGAATTTCCTCAGCGCCATTGACAGACGGAATCTGCGACAGGAACCTTCTTTTACGCCATGGCCAAAAACCCTCACGTACAGAAGAAAGCTCAGGCGGAAATCGACCGCGTCGTCGGCGCGAACCGTCTTCCAGATTTTACAGATCGGCCCTCACTTCCGTATATTGAGGCTATCTACCGCGAAGTCATGCGGTCCGCTCCCCCTCTTCCACTCGGCCTTATGCACACTCTCGCCGAGGATGATGTCTGCGAAGGCTACTTTCTTCCCGCAGGTAAGTTGTCAAATAGCCGGTTGCACATTCTGTTTTATCTGAACATGTCTGTAGGAACCCAAGTTTTCCCGAATATCTGGTACGTCTGCTCGCACGGTTTTAGAGCGAAGTCCCTGTCAATGCTACCCCAGGGCTATTACACATGACCCGAATATGTACAAAGACCCACATGCCTTCCAACCCGAGCGATTCTTCAATGAGGATGGTACTTTGAATGATGACGATCGCATACTGGCTTTCGGATACGGACGGAGGTGTGCATTCTCAGGGCTCGAATCGGTGCAAAGAAGCTAATATGAGTCTGCCAGGGTCTGTGTCGGGAAGCACGTCGCAAGCTCTACCGTGCGGTCCTATTTGTCCTTTCCTTGTACCTCGTACTAACTCTTCACATTGGTTATGCTATCAGATGTGGATTACCATCGCATCCATCCTTGCTTGCTTTAACATTGGGAAGGCCAAGGACGAACACGGGAATGAGATTGAGGTCGATGAACAGTATGTCGAACATGGTCTCATTTGGTCCGTTCCTCTTTCTCGGTACGATTCTCTTTACGGCAAGGTCTGACGCGATCTTTCAGCCATAAGAAGCCATTCAAGTGCACAATTAGTCCGCGTTCGAACTTGACCCGCAAATTAATCGAAGAGACTGCGCAAGACTTGATGTAATTGTCAACGAGATTTCAAGTCATCTCTACGGAAGGAATACAGTAGTCAGTGATCGCTAAGTCCAGAAGAATTCTAGCTTAAGTTAGTCGTACGTGCATGTAACGGAGTCCAGATATATATTGTGCATCGCCTATGTGATGAAATTCGACTTTGCTCAAAAAACACCGCGACACTCACTGTGCCACGTCCCAGTGGAGACCTACTTCGGCCAAGCGACCAGGTACGAGCGAACAGACATATATATATAACTTGATAAGAAAGCCAAAGGCCTATCATTCCTCTTGCTCGTCGTCTCCGGCTCCTTCTTGTCAGCGGTCTTCATCCTCACTGTCGTAATCCGGTTCCTCCAAAAATTCTCCGATGGAGTCGCCAAAGTCACTTCTGTATATGTCGTAGATTTGCCTGGCCAGGGTCCGAGTGACGTCCTCCCATCCTTCTTGATGAAGCTCTTCTGCTACCTCTTCAAAAGCTCTGATGTCAAACCGATCTCCTGCCCAATCTCCTTGAGTCAAATTAAGCTCCCCTTCGTACTGCATCGAACACGACCAATCGCTTGACCATGCACACCGCGCGAGCAACACCTGACCCAAGTGAGGAGCGATATAGAACCACTTGTTCCCGTAGCGCATCGGACTCGACTTGTTGATGGTGGGGATGCCATTAGATCGTACGTAAAGCTTCTTGTTCAAGTTGCGTAGGATCCAGAAACTGTTTTCGCGAATCGCTCTCGAGTGAACGTAGACTCGTCCAACCCGACGCGAACGCCGATACAAGAGATATGTGATTTTTTTTTCATCGCTTCCATCGTTTTCTTCATCCTCCGAGTCTCTGTCGCTCTTGGGCTGGGCCATTTCTGCGAGCACGTCGAGATCCAGGTCGGAAACTGAGTTGGGTGGCATCGTGTCCGAGTAGGCGCCGAGAAAGAGAATACGACTGCCAGCCCAATCACTGAGAGGAGCATCTGGATCCTCTAAGTCACCGCGGCGCAGGGATCTCTCGTCGCATGTTCGCACTTCCATTGGCGAAGGCGGCACAAGAAGACGGAGCATCACGTCTTCATGCGCGTCGTACACCGTCTCTCCGTACTCGCAGCCGGTTCGATTCGATTCCGCCTTGTCTATGGAGACCCACTTGAAATCTTGGCCCATTTTGCTGCAGAGGGGAAGCATGGAAGAGTGACAATTTCTCTTGCTCGTGCCACAAAAGAGTTTGAAACACCGCCGGCATCAGCCGAGAACCTCTCTCTACGACTCTGAAAAGACGAATTGTTGATCTAGTACATACAATGCAAGAGAATGGAGTCAATGTACAGATGATCATTACAGTTACGAAGCTATGAAGAATGCCAACGACCCCACCAGTGCTCCCAAACTCACGAACGAGATGCTGCCGACAATCACAGATGCTCCACCTGTCGACGTTCCTGGAGTAGACGTAGAGACTCCTGCGCCTCCAGTAGGCGAGCTGGTGAGGGTTCCTTGGAGAGTGTTCATGTTGTTAATGTTGTAGGATTGACTTCCATCCACAGCGACGGCTGAACAAAAGGGATTAAGCGGTGAGAGAGAACGAACATCAGCCTGCTTACTGATATAAGCAAGGAAACCGTCGTTGGTCGTGGAACCGAGACGCTCAAGGCTGATTCCGGTGAAATGTAAGCGTATATTTCGGGAGGGTAGAGCAGAAGTGCTCACTTGAGGAAGGCAACGCCTCCAGATTGTGCGAGGATCCTATCTGCACTGTTAAGCAGGCGCGTCTGGGTGCTGGAAGTATACGGTGATTGAGCGTAAACCTCGTCGTTCCAACTTTCGTCGAAGAAGAATTGGCCGATGTGAGTCAGAGTGCCGGACTTTGAGATAACAGTTCTAAAAAATGACACGGTTTAGTGTATCCTTCATACCAAGCGGATGAGACGCACCCGTTTGGATTTGTGTCTACGTTCTTATGGACCATTGTATGGATATGCGCCGTCCGACCGGTGTAATACCCGGGGTAGATGCTCGTTATTTCGACGATGCCCTGCTCGTTCGTAAAGTAGCCACCTCGCAGGAAGCTGTCGATGTTAATGTTCGTAGCGGCGCCTTGGCGTCCGACGTAGCCTCCATAGGCGCCAGTCGCGTTTGCTGGAGGACAGGGACATCAGTGGGAATCTAACACGATGGGCTGGAGCACTCGATACCATGCCACAGCTCGACAAAAGCGTTTGAAAAGGGCTCGCATGTCGTCGTGTCAATCACTCCAATGTCGAGGACGAGCTTAACACCACTATAAGGGAGAAGTATCATCAGTCGATTGTAGAGCCAGAATATGATTGCCATACGCTTGGTTTTCACGAAGATCAGTTCGAATGAACTCATTATTGATGTAATACGGCCCTTCCGTGACTTCCGGAGCAGTTACGCAGGTCGTCTGTAAATGAATGAGACCCCATCGCCCACGACTCGAAGAGACGAGACACACGTTCTGAATAGTCGTGTAAAACGGTGCAGCAGCTGATGACGTCGAGGTGCTCGCTGCCTGCCTTTTTGCGAAAGGTAATCGCGCGTCTCGACGCCTGAGCTCGAACTCGGCGATAGCGCTTGCACAGTTCCGTGCCTTGAGGTTGCGGGCATGCATCGCGCTCTGAATGTCCTGTCAGGAGGAGCCAGTCCAGGGAGAGGGTACACGAACTCACTTCACGCGCTACGAGCTCAGCTTCCTCCACATGTTCATGTTCTTCTCCTGGATGCGCTGCGAGTGGAGGAAGGTGTGTGATCAAGTTAGCGGGTAGAGTCGGAAAACGGACCAGATGCGAGGATGGAAAGGGTAGCCAACTGGAAGACTGTGGAGAAACGCATGATCGGCGTCCGGGGACTGGGGGAGAGGTGCTATGTAGAGCAGGGGGACGAGGAATGTGAAGTGAACACGAACCACGGTCCTCGCTTTATAACCCCAGGTGCGAGACAGACAAAAGTAATTCACGAGCCAAATGCACTCGTCGAGGACGACCTCTCGCATTCATCACGTCGATGAAGCTTGGACGAGGGAACTGAGGCGGCTGGGAAAGATCTTATTAGGAAGGCCTTGGCACTTTTTGGGCTGCGGACGTCAACAGGCGCGATATTTCGGAGGCCCTAGCACGGAGAGTGACCAGCACGGCCGTCTGGTGAGGCCACAGTAACGAGATGATGACGTTGGTTGGAATTCGGGAGACTGCTATTGGTGTGCGATGGACCGGAGTGGGTAGATGAAAGGCACAGGTGAGGTCAAGAAGCGGCTGGCGAATCACCGTTCCGCAGTTTGTTGGTGACAATGGGGAGCGACAGGTCGGTCGTCCGCAGTATCGCATGTATGGGGAATCCTAGACATGCCTTCCAAAGTTCGATTTCGTGCGACGATACGCGATAATGCTCGTCGATTGCGCAAAGCACTAGAGGGCTACAAGACTTGCTCGCTAAGTCGCAAGAAGACCATGAATCAAGAACGGGATGGTATGGACACTCAAGTACTCACGACTCGCTGTTTAATTAAGTCCCATCCTTACTATATCACGACTTCTCTGAGCTTCTCTGCAATCCACGCGTCCAGAAATGTGATGGCTAAGATCTGCTAAGATGAATTTCGACATGGCACGTAATTCGCGGTCGCGGTGGAGATTACATAAGTAACTCCATCAGATAAGATAAGCAGGTCAACTCCTAGGCATCGATACGAGAACATCGGAAAGGACCAAGATATCGAATTCAGATGAAAACACCCGAAGCCATCGTGGACTTATGACAGACAAGAGTTGGCCTCAAGGAGCATACGTTTACTCCAGGTTGGGCCAGGTCGCTGAGGGAGAACCCAGGAGGAGGACGCGAATCGAGTTCCCAGTAACGGTAGTGATTAATACGGAAGCTCAGTAGCAGTAATCTAGGACACCTCAAATAATCATCAAGTCTGACAGCAAGGTAGGGCTTATCAAGTCCTGATGGCATCGAATGACGAACTTGGCCTTCCAATAAAGAGCGAATCCTTATAACAGAAACTTCGTGAAAGCGTTCCCGAGTCATCAAGAATCAAATGGCAAACCATATTCCCGGTTCATATTGAAAGAAGCTACCCGACCTGCTCATTAAGGCTCCATGACTTGACTAGTGTTCTTACGTGGGAAATAATGCGGGCGCCTATCAAGCGCCAATAGGCCAACGTGATCAAAATGAGTCACATCACTGTTGACGAGATCCCATTTGGCGAGGCTGTAGCACCGGAAATAGGTTAGTAGCGCCCCACGCTATAGATTCTATGCCTGTGGGCGCGTCAACGAGGCGATGCAAGTCATAATGCAGTGTGCCTCGGCCCCGCGTTATCAAGGTCTTCGAGGATAAAAGGCGGCTCGATCCTCAGCTTCTCGCATCCCACGCATCGAGATGTCGGATACAGCTACAGAACCAGTCCGAGTCTCCCCTGGGGTCGTCGACTCTCCTCCTCCTTCTCGGTCTCCTTCTCCAATTCCCCCAATCGGTGGAGTACCAATTGCATGGAGTCCAGTGCCCCCGATACATGGAAATCACATCCCCATGGGCTTCGTGCTGTTCACTTTGCACACGCCCAATACACGCCGCAGGTCATTCCCTTCCGGGAACAATAGCCAAGGTGCGCTCGTGCGCAGACCAGAGTCATACGAGGTCAGTCCTCTCCCCTCTTTGCATTCATTCAACGTGCTGACGCATCTCATTCCAATAGGCAGCAGCAAAAGTTGCACTCCGATTCCTCGGTGATATGTTGGGGGTCACTTCGGTGGACGATATTCTCCTCAAGCGCGCTGTTCAGCACCCAAATAACTACGGCGATCCAGTGTACGCCGCGTTCGACCCCGAGGACTGGGACGCCATCGTTATCGGCCAGACCACAGAAATCGGCGTCTTCAAGGCCCCCAAGCCTGTTGAATTTCCTGCTCAGGCCCCTTTCGTACCCCAGGCCGTCGCTTTCCCGCCGGACTCCCCGTACATGGCGCCAGCCCCAATGCCCATCTATCCTGATGTCACTATCAGCAATTGGCTTAACGCGAAACCGATACCGCCTGAGCCAGTGAATGAGCCGAAGACAATGCAGCTCACTTGGGAGGCAAAGGATGAGATGGCTCTCGTGAATGTACCGCCCACGTACGAGGCCTGCGAGAAGCTTGCAAGGGAGGTGTTCAAGCCAAATGGCACTTCCCCGATGTCCTTGAAGGCGGCGGTGCGAAGCCCGAATGGAAACCCGGGCAAGCTGCTCATCCATCCTGGCGTGTACGAGACCTCGGTGCTTAACTACTACGGACAGCTCCAGCTGTACGTCGACTTCGGAGAGGAGGGCAAAGGTGCGAAGGACAGTGGGAAGGCCCAGAATCGCGATGTCGATGAGTTCCTCATGATATAGGCTCGGGTTCGTGGTAGAATGTACAATAGGTATCCGGTATGAACTTCATGTAACATCATCGATCGTAGTAGGACTGATTCACGCTAATGAAGTATTGGACATGCTCTCACTAAGATGACGCTCGTAGTCTTTGTCTGATTCTACTTTCTCAACAAGTGCTTGCGATGCTGGAATGGGGATTCGCTTGCCTGTCAGAGGATCCCATCTGGTCTTCCTCCTCGTACAGCGAGACAGTTCACGCAGGTGGGAGCTCTCAGCCGAAGCTGTGGAGCTTTCCGGAGGAGGTGAAGGACGCGAAGGAATGATGGACGTTGGAGGTGCGAGCATTTCAATAGGCTCAGTCAAGGTTTCGGTGGGTGTGCCCTACCGGACAAGACATATACCTGAATGAGCTACATGATAAAGAGGAATGCGTCGACAAGATACGCACCGAACGGTAACTTTCAGGTGTTTGGATGTGGAAAACTGGAGGAGGTTGAAGCAGCTCAGCATCTGCAAAGCGGACTCGCTTATGACCCGTCCGTTTGGGACTTTGTTCAGTCCCTCCATCAGAGCCCGAACTTTGGCTACCCTCAGAGTCCGAGAAGCGTCGTTTTCCCAGAATGCTGTGAAGGGTATGTGATTCTCCATTAGAAGGCCTGCCTTCTGCCGGAGACACTTGGGCTGTGGTGAGACGCTGCAGACGGGGTGTGGGAGGCTTCGCGGATCAGTCATCGAACAATGACGACGATGACTCGAAACTCACAGGCGTAATGAGACCACGGGTAGAGGAACCCGAGTCGTCGTCATCCGGAGATGCTTTGAGCGGACCCGATACCTGGGGCTCGTGACGATAGTGAGTTCCTATTACTCAACAAACGGAGAAGGACAAAGAGTACCTGTATAGCGGTGGCTGGCTGGTTCAGCGACGACGAACGAGGAGTCACGAGCCCTTTGAGCTCTGCGATCTCAGACCCAAGCATATCTGCCTGCATCTCGAGGGCTGCGCAGGTTGACTTGAGCGTGCTGAGCGCCGTGCGGATTTCGCTAAGTCCGAGCTCCATCCTCTCCATCCTGCCATGCAATCTTGCCTCTGGTGTTGTAGGTGATGGCGTATACCTGAGCGGAGGGTCATTCCCCAAGGTAGCAGGGGATCCGATAGACGTAGTTGGGCTAGGAGAATTCATGGTAGTGGTACAAAGAATCGATGGGAATGTGATGGTCGAAGGCGGTCCGAGTGAGTGAGGGGCTGAAATAGTGCCGCGCGAGTTCCACGAGGTTTTCGGGCGACCTGGGATCAGGTGCTGTCGAGCCAAATTTGTCGAGATTAGTTATGTCACTGACACGAAGGGTTCAAGCTCAAAGCTTCGCGAACAATAAATGTGTCATTCTGTACACGAAAACAAGTCTGTGGAAAAGGGTCAATTAGAGATGCGTTTGTCCAGTTCGCTTTCACTCGTTAGCGGGCTACTCTCCTGCTCCTCCATCTGAAGGACCTTGTACGTCTTCTTCCGCTCTCGTGTACTCCGCATTGGTGTGGAAGAAGCAGCAGGAGGGCCGTGTGCAGATGAGAGTGCTGTCCTTCGCGTGTCCTCAACCAACCCTACAGCATGCTGGAATACAGTGTCCTTGCCCTTCTTGCGTGTCCGGGCAGGTCCTTCACGCTCAGCAGCTTCTGAGTTTTTCTGTGCTTCTGCATACGCGCGGGCCTTCTCGTGGCTGTACGAAGCACATTCAATTCTGACGATGCTAATTCCCTGCAACAACGTCAAAAGTAAAACAGGAGGAAAGAAGAGAGTGCCCTTACCTCTTCTCCACGTTCGAATGCCCCAAGAACATCATCTCTTGTCAAACCGTCTTTGTACGCTTTCTCCCTGTTGAGTTCAGTTTCTTTCTGAATCTGATCCTTCGTGGGCTCGTCACCCAACCGCTTTCGTAACGCTATCCGAGCTCGCAGCTGCCGATACACAAGATGGCGTCGTCGTTTTAGAACGGAATCTCCCCAACTCAGCTTCACCTAATATTTTCGTGAGCGTAGACGTCGAGGAGAAGAGGAAAAGACTGTACGTTCAATGCTTGGCCGGTAAATTCGTCCGCGGTCATAGTACCAACAACTTGGCAGGTGTACTCGCCAGCATAGTCGTAACGAACGAGCTTGCCTCCTGGAGCTTGAATGAAGAGCGTCCACGGACCGTCCCTGCATATCTCCTCTCGACAGTTGAGAAGCAAGCCTGGTTCTCCGGGTTTACGAGGTGCTTCAGGATTGAGGTCAAAGGTTGGTATCAGGAATCGGTGGGTCTTGTCCTTCGATATCCAGAGCAGCGTTCGTCCAGTCAAACCGTACTTCTCCGTAAGGGCCTTCCGTGAAACGCGTACTGGAACAGGAGGCGGGAAGATGGTCGGCCGTTTTGCTCCTTCGAGGTGCTTGGACACCTGACGTTTGCTGAGCTTGAAAGAGCTTTTCTTCTTTTCCTCTTCCTCCTCCTCCTCCTCCTCGAGGATTCCGGATGGACCAGGGCTTGATGACAGTGCTCGAGCTGAAGGTGCTGCGGCGCGTGTGGGGGTCGGTTGTGGCTGTTCGGACTTCTGTGGAGAGGGAGGAGGGGAAGGCATATACATTGACTCGGATTCGTCGGCCGCATTTGAAACAGGTTTGGCGGCAGAATGGTCCAGGGTGCTGGCACCAACTTCTTCACGGTTTGGATGCATATCTTCTGGTCGAATTTCGACAATTTCCTGAGGTTTTCGAGGTAAGAAAAATGATGGGAAGGAAGATTATGCATATGAACACGCACCGGACTCGACGCTCTTGATTCCCCTTGCCCCCATACGACCTTTGAAATACTCCTCCCCTTCTGGAAAGGTGTCACTAGACGCTCAACAACGCCTCGAGTCTGTCGCACCTCTCCTGAAAACGTCTGAATAGTTGTCGACGTCGATGAGGCGACAGAAAGAGGCGCCGTCTTTGCGCCGAAACGTGACGAAAAACCCAATTAGAGCGAGCTGAACAGTCCATGTTTCATAGTTGCCGTACCACCTTCTCGTGTCGCATTGAAGCAGGTCCTTGCGATTCCTGGAGAAAACATCAATGATGAGAATTGTAAGAGCAACCCATCAAGCTTACCAGCCTGATACGCTTAACTCTTTCGCGTTCGTAGTCATTCTGCAGATCCAGGTAGTCGAGTTTTCTCTTCACGACCTCATTTTCAGCAGCTGCCAATGCTTCCCGGAACCTATCTCTCTCCTTTCTGACCAGTTCTAGTTCTTCTTCAAGACGTGCAACTTTCGCCAAAGTCGAAGCCATGTTGGTAGAGCGACGCGCACGATGTCGAAGTCGGCGGCGGCCTGAGGTCGCGGGATACAAGGTGGAAGGAAAAGGTAAATTATGCTCCTGCTTCAGATTTCTTGGCGACCCCCCGCGGGACCAAATTTGGAAATCCCCCTAAGTGCAGTTATGAACGTCGAACTTCCTTCTTTGAGCGGAAACCACCACCATCATACTTCCCACAGAACTATTCCAAGGACCTATAACTTCCCAGCATGAGCGATCTCGCAATTGGACTAGCGTACCTGTGCAGGGTGTGTTGTTGTAAGTTAGCGTTTAAATAGAATTCGTGTGCCTCCTCTAACTCTTTCGTCGTTGCTCACAGGTTGCGATCGGGACGCTGAGGTCACACCAGATGGCTCCCACTTCCGTTCTCATGCGAAGCGCGACCCACGAGAGCAGCTCGTAGATGACGAATTCATGGCACGAAACTACCACCAGGACGCCTCGGGACATTTCCACAGCGAGCCAACCCCTACGAGCTCGATGTTGCTGCCGCCGCGTCAGCTAAGCGATACGTCCAACAAGTCGAAGTTGGGAGAAGGGGAGAAGTCGTTAGAACAAGTGATGCCGGAGGTGAAGGCCCCGCCTATGATGCATGCGGCGTCGACTTCCACGGAAGCCACCTTTACCTCGAAGGAGGAGAACGATGAAGAAGCCCCTCTGCCGTTGCCCAATCTTCCAGCTGGGGGCTGAGGGATCCTCGAGGACGGAAATTCCTTTTCCAACAATGCGGCATTTTCTGTCCGTCTGGCGCATTCGAAGGTGAGGGTTACTCCTCGTGATCATCTGTCATATCTTGACACCGAGCTTCTTGATCAGACCACTAGTAATTGACCCGAGAGGTGATCAAAGGAGCTGGCAGAGCTTTGGGTGCCGATGAAGAGCGTTCCTTCTTTTCTCCGACAAAGCCCAGATCCTTAGGTGTTCGTGTGGGTTGCGATCAATTCGCCTCCGCTATCGCAGGTGAAAAGAGATTGCTCTTTGGCGCCTGCTTTCATTGTTGGACATTGGACTATTTGAAACTTGGGATATTCCAAAAATCATCGCGCAAACCAGCTACGCTTTCGCGCTGCGAATTTGACGCGCAGCCAGCGCCATTCGTTTATACCATCACCTTAATTTGACCCTCGTCAACGCGCCTGTCGAGCCGTCGATGGGTTCGAGCTCAGCGACGTCGCAGACGTTGGCGGCGGTTCAGTGGACTACCAGAGTCGATCGCCGTAGAATTCTGCCCGCCACCATGCTACATAGATGTCTGCGATATGTCTGGTACATTGCTGCGTAAGAATTCTACCTCTTATAATTCCTTTCCATGAAAGTACTTCTCCTGCGTCTGTCGTTGGCTCCCAGTCAAAGTTCTACTCTATGTCTTGTTTGGCCTAAACTAATCGTGCTTGTTGGTCGAGAGGCAGTCAACGCGATATTAATAGGTGCACGAAGGCGAAGAATGAGCCCAAATATTGAGGAAGGGTGTGCAACCCGACGGGTAAATCAGTTAGGACGCATATTGTCACTACTGGTACAGTACTACCACACCTAGGGCAGGACCCTTCGTGGATCGAACCAATGTGTTCTGTAAAAAGTTACTTTTTCTCGCAACATTTTGGGATAACCCAAGAGGAAATAACCTCCAAATGAGGGGGAGAGTACCGTACATTAGACAGGTAGTAGGTGTAGGAGAATGACGTTCGTGATACATGGTTGCATAAACTAAAATGCGAGCGAAAGGAGGAATGTCGAAATGTGTAATAAGAATGCCGTTCGTTCGTTCATAATCGTCAAATCATGGTACCGTCCAGCGGTCACTTAATTAATCCAAGCAATCGTGTCGAGGAAGGCGCAACACTCCGTGTTGAGGCGGTCCTTCCACAAGAAAACGTTCTTCATCCCGTCCTGTTCGCCTGCCACCATATCCTCATCTACGCCCCTCATAACCTTCCGCACCCTCCTCCCCGAACACATTGCCAAATACGAAGCGACCATGGCGAGCACGTCCGTGGCTGCAGCCGTCGCTCTGCGTGTGGCTTGCGCTACACGGAAGGGAGAGTCCCCGGTGGGAGTTGGGAGCGGTACCCCGCTCTTGCAATGCGTGAAACGACGCAAAGCCACGGCGCGGTGATTAGAACGTGCACTCATCGCTGGAGGTCGCGAGCGTGCGATGCCACTGTTGGTCGACTCGGTAGAACGACGCGAGGCACAGGAAGTCGCGGGCGAGGAGAAGCTGGTTCGCGTCGAGGAAAGTGAACTTGCGTTCCAATGTGCCTTGGAGGTGAGTCTCGGGAATGACGACGTTGAGGAGCGCGATCCCGCTTCCTTCGTCGTATTCCGGCCACACCATGCCGGTTTCAAGCCGTTGGTTGAGTTCGGAGGAAGAGCTGGGGTGGAGAATGCGGATGATGTGCGTGAATGGGATGCTCAATGATGGAGATCCTAGGTTGTCGTAACGCGATCCAGAAGGAGGATATTGGACCGTGAAAGGGTCGTAGTCCCCGTCCGCGAAGGCGAAGGAGACGTGTGGGATAAAGTGGTAGAATGATTTGAAAACCTTGCGTTGTGGCTCTTCATCGGGAATGGCGCGTCGAGGTGAGGATGGCGCAGTTCCTGAGGTAGAGAAAAGGCTGTCTGGGGTATGT
Organism: Cyclocybe cylindracea; assembly: GCA_013376435.1. Lineage (NCBI taxonomy): Eukaryota > Fungi > Basidiomycota > Agaricomycetes > Agaricales > Hemipholiotaceae > Cyclocybe > Cyclocybe cylindracea. Next base: position 656,449 of record MPNV01002090.1, read on the forward strand.
GTGCGTTTCCAGGTCTTCGCTCTCGAGCGGGTCCTCCCCCGTTCCTCGTCGCAGTCATGAAGCGAAGTGTTAACGGTCAGGTTGATCTTGCACCGTTGGCGCAAAGGCTGGCGATAGGCGGGCATGATTGTCGTAGCAAATTAGGTGAAATAGGCGGCGGTCGTGAGTTTGTGATCGCAATTGGGATGATAGCAAGGATCCTGGTCGTGGTCGATGGGCAGAGAGAAAGCAATGGCGGTTGGTGACTAGCACGAACCAGAGCCGTGAAATAGCGATAGAAAGAGAACGTGTAGTAGGAGTGCCTTGTCGTCCCTTTATAACTGGTCAAAGTGAAAGGTCAAAGCAAGCCGAGTGGCTCAGTCACGAGGCAATTGTGAAAGGAACTCAGCGCTTTCTGTCCAACAGATACGAAGCACGGAGTGCCCTTTCGGGATTCATAATTGTCTGTACTTGAAAGACAATGAAAAGGCGCAACAAAGAATGCCCCTCTCGTGGGTTGTCTGTGTTCGAGTTTCCACAACCCAAGTATGCGGGGGGTCACAGGCTCAATCCTACCCTGGAGAGCTCCAAACCTGATGTCCCAGAATTTCTTCCAAGATCATGGCTAGACCTTTGGTTGTATGAGCTGAACAGCGAGGTTGTGGTTGCGGTCGAGAAAGAAAGGATCGAACATCCGGCTGATCCGGCAGCAGGAATGATCCGAATCTTATCTTATCCTGCCAAGTACTAACCCACCGAGTCTCCGTCGTATATTGACGTCCAAACAGACGGATGCCCTCTTCTTTCTACTACCACCAATGGACCAACTTATCCCAGTGAAAAACTTCATATCTGGGTTTACAACCTGCCAGTACCTTCGGAACGAAAAAGTAGAACAAGTCGCCCTGGAAGACAAACAGCTAGGAGTCCACAAAGTCTGGTCGAAATTGAAGCATAAACTCGTGCAGCCTCCACCTGAACTTCCGAAAGCAGAACCAGCGCCCTGTGGCGACAACGAGAGTTCCCTACCTGCTCCTGAATACGCCTGGGAGGCGCTGTACCCCGAGGGAAGTATAAATCCATCGGGGGAGATACCTGGCGGCTTTGGGTTCTATCTCTCTGGTCCACCGGCGTTCGCGAAGTCCCTTGAGAACGCGTCCGAAGCTGTGTTCAGCTACAGGATGATGATTCAGGAGAGCTGGGAGTGGGTTAAAGGCGGGAAACTCCCCGGCGTTTGTAAGTCCAGTGTCTTTAATTGTTGCTCTCGGATTCACTAATTCATGTTCGTCCTGTAGTTGGCGGAAATGGGGACCTTTCGTACGGATGTACTGGCGGACGCCAGGAAGAACGATGCCAGTGCTTCAATCTCAGACCTATGTGGAGGTACGTTCATTCCGTGGGTTTATTTGTGCTTCAACGTCTAATCGCCGCCATTCATAGACCTAACTCAGTTGGGGAATTGTACGCCTACTTTCCCCTGACCACCGAGAATCGCGATCAGCTCTTAGCCGTCCCGCCGAAGTCCATCGAGAACAGCGACTACGGGTTCTCGGTTGGACGCGATGCATTTCGTTTTGATCGTGCAGTAGGCCGCTGGATCGCCGTCGCGTTCCGAATCAAATTGAATGACGTGGGATGCACAAATGGTAAGCTGACCATCACACAGTATTCCTATTTCAAATCCCTCATTTGTTCTTAGGGGAAATTGAACTGTGGATTGACGGACAATCCGTTATAAAGACGGACGGGCTGACACTGCGTAGCTCGCAGGACGGGAAGATGAAGGGCATGCATTTCCAAACTTTCTTCGGTGGTGAGTAGTACTTCATGGAACCATGACAAACGTTAACCTTGGAGCGTGAATCCAGGTAACGGGAAAGATTGGGCCTCACCCAAAGATCAGAAGGCTTGGTTCGCAGATGTCTCTGGAGTAATTGTAAAATGAAGAGGGGACATTAAAATTACATTCGTAGTATCTGGTGTCATCTCATTGTGTTCAAGATTGTCTTATACTGATGCCACTTCTTCAATCAACTTCTGAACAGCGGGCGAACGGGGCGTGATTGAGCACTTGAAGGGCTTCTTAATACTGTAAATTTATATTGTGAGGCGTCCTATAGCAGATGGCACAACGGGAAAAACAACGTACGTCTTGACTCCATGGTCCTCGAACTCAGGGTCAATCTCGATCTCCTTCCCAAACTCATCCCTTGCTTTGCTGATGTTGAAGCAGGACAAAATGGATACGATGGTAATCCACATCTGAAAATAGCTCGTGATTTAGCTCGAGGTTCGCCAAAAAAGGAGATACGTACTGTGGCGCTCGCAACATGTTTCCCGACGCAAATTCTGACGGGGGAAGAGGTATAAGGTGACCCGCGACAAGATCAACACTGAAAGAAACCTACCGTCGTCCATATCCGTAAGCGAGAACGCGGTCGTCATCATTAAGAATCCCGTCCTCGTTGAAGAACCTCTCGGGCCTGAACACGTGTGGATCCTTATAAGTGTTCTCGTTATGGGTGATTGCCCTGGAAAAACAACGTAACTTCGGTTTTTTGATGCCTGAGTATAAAAAATTTGGAACGTACCAAACGTTGGCAAAAACCTGGGTCCCTACGTGCGATTTTGGTACTGTGGTACCTTGAAAGATATACGCTTGTTACTTACCTTTCGGAAGGAAATAATCCCCATAAAAGTCGTCTTCGGCGAGGGTGTGCATCATACCAAGCGGGAGTGGCGGGGCGAACCGCATCACTTCCCGATATATTGCCTCGATGTAAGGCAGAAAAACTCTGTCAGTAAAGTCAGGAAGCCGATGCGTGCCCACGACGCGGTCAATTTCGGCCTGGGCTTTCTTCTGTACTTCGGGGCTGATGGCCATGGTATAGAAGAAGGTGGCCGTTGCTGATATTGTCTAAAAAAAGTGCTCGATAATGGTGCCCCATTCTAACGACAATAAATACTGACCGTATCGGATGCAGCTGAAGATATGGATGGTAGTCAGAGCAAAACTGCGAGAAGGAAGAACGGCAGCCTTACCGCCGTACACAGTGTACGCAACGTTCTTCATGATTTCTTCCTCTTCCTCTGAAGCACCAGCCGTCGACTTCTTCTCCATGAACTGAGTCAATAGTGACGGAGAGGCCAAACCGGCCTCCTGAAAATTTGACTCGATAAATTCTACCAAGTATCAGAGGAGCATGACCCACCATCCGCCTCTTGACGTCGTCAACTGGGATACCTTTCATCTGACCAGTCCAATAGCGAGCAAGAGTTGCAAGCTTCTGAGATATAGCACCAGGAACCCAGGCGGGAACACGGGCGAGAACTGGGAGGATATTTATCATGCTTCCGGACATCACGAAGAGGGGATCACCAATTTCGGCAGCCCTACTCGCCGCATCGATAGCTGGGTCGTCAAGGTTCTTTACCTGGTATCCGTACATCATGTCCATCGTAATAGAGATTGACAACCTACGACGCGTATTCAGAATCTCTGAGATTCCAAGAGGTGAGGCGCGTACATCCTGTTATGAGCTTCAAAGTCCTCAGGCGAACGAAGAAGTTCAAGGAGAGCCCTGCGGACTTTCTCCAATTGAATGGGCTCAAAGGACTTGGACGCTTCGCGGTTAAGATGCTGCTGGCACACCTTCCGGTGCTTGCGCCACTCGTCACCGTAGTCCATGAGCGCGATGTTGAACTCCCAATCCAGTCTTTCACCGACATCAGTCGTGGTTCCGGTCGGGAGGAAAGAAGGAAGTTTGCTCACAGCTTTACGATAGGAAGGTAAGGGCGACCAGACGAGTTTCTAGCGCGTTTCTCAAGAAGCTCATCTGCTATTTCTCGTTTATTCACGACAACGAGATGGTGCCCCAGAACCTGAGCGTGAATGATGTCGCCTTGACATCGTTATGAGCTATCGTTATTGGTCAGAAATGGGTGGTTTGCATACTGTGGTATCGTCGTCCCCATTCCAAGTAGGTTTGTCCGGTCTGGTCAGATGGTAGGTCAAACAAATTGCCGACTATAGGCCAGGGTTTCGGTCCAGGAGGATAGATTCCTCTCCTTTTCTGACGGACTACAGCCCGAGAAATGTAGTAGAGGACAATGCAGAGAATTGAGATGATGAGTGTGGTTATATTCAGACTCATTGTTTGCGAGATTTAACCACTGTATCTGAAGATTTAGGGCTGAATGGACACGAGAGGTCTGGGGAGGCGATTACGAGCCCAGACATTTATGCATCTTCTTAGACCCTGCGCCTGCCGAGACGACGCATGTCACCTAGTCGCTTTCATAAATTTAGATCTTCGAACGGGAGCTTGCCCTCAAATTACTGACATCTTAAGGTGGACATAGAATGCATGTCTATTTATGTCTCTGATATCCATGGAGCGATTTGATCTCTGAGATTATCAGAACAAGGGACGGAGAAAGCCTATTGTACAGGTACGGTATCACAATGCGTAGCCATTTTTTTCTGCCGAAGATTTAATTGCCATTCAAGCGACTCTGCTCCACGCATTGTGGGGACGAAGCGCTCGCAGAGTGGTAACCGGCGCCCACGGCAACGGCCGTCAGTTGGCCGAACCGGTAGTCTGAGTATGCCCCGGAGAAGGTTCTTCAACACACGAAGTACTGATATTTATTCTTTGGGTCATCGTGTTCACGAAGCTCAGCTGGAATGAGAGGCTTGGGACCGGGCCGGTGTGTGGCGCACGCACCGTTCCCAATACCCCCCTATGGGAATATCAGTTAGAAACCACCCAAAAAGGCTGATATTCCGCTTCGGAGAAGAAGAACCCGCTGGGGTATCGTCCTGAACGCAGGTGTCGTGGAATAAAGCCCATTGGTTTGCTGCCACCCGTTCGTTCCCACCTTTCCCACATACTGCTGTGAGTTCTCGACTTCGGCGCCGGCGTTTCGGGCGGAGTACAATTACACCACGGGTGGCTTATGGGGTTAGGAATCGAAGGGTACCCATCGGTAGCATATGTGGCGTAACTGCTTATCAGCAACTCCAAGCTTCATAATACACATGTGATAGCTCGCTGATATTGATTCTCCTTTTGAACTCCTGGCCTCACTCACTCAAAACTCTTTGCACTCATCGATCACAATTAATTACTTGTACTCTGATAAGGCCTCTTCAATCAGCTTCTGGCTTAAGTTCGAACGCAGAGTAATGGGGCATTTGAACGGCCTCTTGAACCTAGAGGGTTCGAGCGTCAGTCTCTACCTGAAAGGAATCATGTCGCTTCGAAGAAACGTACTGAATAAGGCCAGAGTCCACATATTCATCATTAATCTCAATGTCGTTCCCGTGCCCGTCTTTGGCCTTCCCAATGTTGTAACAGGCCAGGACGGATACAATGGTGATCCACATCTGGGATGTAAATAACTTCTGTGAGGAGAGCGTAGAAGCAATGGACGAAGATACGCACGGTGGAGCTTGCGACGTACTTGCCAACGCAAACCCTAATGGCAGGGAATTAATCAGCCTTCCCGTGCCTATTGGTTCCTTAAATTACCTTCGTCCGTATCCATAAGCAAGCACCCGGTCATCGTCATTCAGAATACTATCCCCGTTGAAGAAGCGTTCCGGTTGGAACGTGTGTGGGTCCTTGTAGGTACTCGGGTCATGGGTGATAGCCCTGAGCATGCTTATTCACAGGGATTTCAAAGACCTTGCGAGGAAACGCACCAAATATTTGGGAAAACTTGCGTTCCTGCAGACGCAGTGAGCTATGTAAAATTATTCGCCATTCCATATGATAACTTACCTTTCGGAATGAAGTAGCCTCCGCAGACGTCATCTTCAGCGAGTGTGTGCATAAGACCAATTGGAAGAGGAGGGCAAAAGCGCATGACTTCTCGATAGATGGCTTCGATGTAAGGAAGCGAAGGCCTGTCAGTAAAATCTGGAAGGCGGTTCGTACCGACGACGCGATCAATTTCGGCCTGTGCTTTCTTCTGTACGTCAGGGATTATGGCCATTGCGTAAAAGAAGGTGCCCGTCGCCGATATAGTCTACGAAGATGCTGAGAAAGCACAGTATTCCATGAATAGCTCGGCCTACCGTATCAGAGGCAGCTGCAGAGTGCCAACGAGATAGCATATGGTCAGAGTCATTAGTCAAAGAGTAGGAGTGATCTTGCTCACCTCCATAGACCGTGTAAGCTATGTTCTTCATTATCTCTTCCTCCTCTGCGGAAGCTCCGGTCGTGGCCTTCTTCTCCAAGAACTGAGTCAGCAGAGACGGCCTCACGCTGCCTTCCGCCTGACGGAAGCCTTGGTCAGAGTGCAATAAACAACGCGAGGTCAAATTCGAACTTGCCATTCGCCGGTTGATGTCGTCCAAAGGAATGCGCTTCATTTGTGCCGTCCATTGAGCAGATTCCACGGCAGTTCTCTGAGAGACTTCACCTGGGAACCAGGTGGGAATACGGCCCAGAATGGGGAAGGTGTTTACAAGGCTTCCTGTAATGGAATAAAGCGGATTTCCGATTTCAAGAGCCCTCTCCGCTACGGAAACCACAGGATCTTCGAGTGTTTTAAGCTGGTAGCCGTACATCATGTCCATCGTGATGACGAGAGACAGCCTAGTTTACCATTGACTCCCCAGTTCTGGAAATGAGATAAAGGAAAGCACGCACAATCTGCTATGTGCTTCGAAATTCTCCGGCGAATGAAGCAGCCCGAGAAGCATCTCGTGGGTTTTCTGAATTTGGATCGGCTGGAACACCTTTGCCGCGTCGCGGTTGAGGTGCTGCTGGCACGGTTTACGGTGCTTTCGCCACTCGTCACCGTAGGAAATGAGGGCGATGTTGTAGTCCCAATCCAGTCTATAAATATACAACGTCAGTCCTTGCACATTTATTTCGGAGACGAGAAGTCACCCACAGGTGAGTGATAGGCATATATTGTCGTCCAGAGGTGTTCCTCGCACACTTTTCCAGCAGCTCATCGGCGATTTCTCTCGAATTGACGACGACAGTTCGCTGCCCAAAGACCTCGGTATGAACGATATCGCCTGGATCCTGCAATGAGAAGGATACTATAAACCGGAGATAGTTTAACTTACTGTTGTAACGCCTCCCCCAATCCAAATACGTTTGGCCTTGTTGTTCGATTGGCACGTCATACCAATTACCAATAATTGGCCACCCCTTTGGAGATATGGTCCTCGACCCCGCCGACGGATAAAGTGTTGGGTTATTCCATAAAGGAGAAAGCATAGAAGTCCTCCGAAGACGAAGCAGGCTGCGTTGGAACCCATTGTGAGGTTTGTGTCAGCTACAGAAAGTACGAGGGGTATGAGAGCTTAGACCTTGGAGCATACATTGTATGGTTTTATGCTGCACGAGTGTCGAGGAAGAAACGGCAGCGGCCTTGAAGAAGTTGGAGCTTCGAATGGAGCCGAGGCGTCATGACTCATAAGGCGCATATTCTTCCGCCGATGGGACTGGGAACCGGGGAGCTCGTATGCTGACACTACACTTGACGTCGGATGCTCGTTCAGTTGCGAGACGAAGAAGAGTGGATAAAGGAATACATAGAGTGGAGAAAAGCGGCGCGGACCTCCGGGTTCTGAGTCACGAGGCCGTGAGAAGGGCTGTAAACCGACGACGGCAAAAGCCGCAAGTTGTCTTGTCGAGTCGGAACAGATTTCTTTCCAACGCACCAACAAGTCCGGCCCCATCGATTCTGGACAAGCCGGACTACGAGTTACACCTCTAATAGAATTGCAGGAGATAAATCGCCAACTTGAACTTTATAATTATCAAATTTGGGTCAAAGTTCGAAGGCCAAGAGATTCCCCTTCAGTAATTTAGTGTTAATGCGAGCACCGCCTTCACGAGTTGCAAACACCTTCTACAGGGCAATGCCAGTGTTCCGTTCTACTCGTCTAAGCTGTAGTACCAGTAGGCTTTGGAATTGCAACCGTCCTTGACGCGAAGGGATCATCGTCACCCGGACCCATTTGATCAACTTGTTATCGACAGAACCCCTGGAAGAGGGACCTCACCAGTCACCAGTAAGTACCTCAACAGTAACAGGAAAGAAGTACTTAAAGGCCACAGTGGAATCCTTGGACTGGTTCTCTCCTCCCTTTCCATGGGCGTGCCGCCATTGCGCATTTTGCACCTTGAGCCAACTCCGTTCATAAACACCTTTGGCGGCGTCTATGTCCCCGACAAACCTTCAATCCAACCTCTGCGTAATTCCGGAGAATATCGCGGTAATCTGAGACTCGATACCATAACCTGTTGGGACAAGGTGATATCGTCTCGGACATGTCTCACATCCATCCAGTGCGTTCATGTTTCCCTTCTGCCACCATGTTCGTTCTGAAAGAAAAGAAACTCGTCACAGCACCTCTCCTCGCCCTCATCTACATCACAGTCTTTATCAGAGTCTTCCTAGACGATGACTTACCGGACGTTCCAGAAGATCAAGACGGTTTGAATGTCGATCAAGCTTGGAGCGATCTACACAAGGTATGTCGTCGTCATGTCTGCCTCAAGACGGACCTTAATCCTATTGCAAAGATTTCTACTCGACCTCACCCTTACAATTCTCACGAGAACGACGTGGTGCGCTCGTACATCCTTTCTCGCCTCAATGACGTGGCCGTCAACTTCGCCCACGTTCACGTTATCGACGATCTTACGACGAATGTCTCATTCGTCGACCCACCTGCATCCGCTTACTTCGAGGGCAAGAATATCCTCGTTAAAGTCGAAGGATCCGACCCAGCCTACTCCGAGACCGGCGGCGTCCTCCTCTCAGCGCATTTTGATTCGGTCTCGACATCGGTTGGGGCGACAGACGACGGCATGGGCACGGTAACCTGCATGCAACTTGTTGAGTACTTCGCGAAGCACCGTCCACGACGAACGGCGATATTCAACATCAACAATGGGGAGGAAGATGGACTCAACGGCGCTCACGCGTAAGTTCTTCGATGTTGTCCTGTTCTCGTGTCTGACATGGGTAATAGATTCCTCAACCACCCTTGGTCGAAAATACCCGACACCTTCCTCAACTTCGAAGGCAGCGGCACCGGCGGGCGACCTGTTTTCTTTCGGGCGACTTCAATGGCGCCTATGCTCTCTGCCACCTCAAGACACGTCCGCCGCCCACATGCTAACGTCATCTCTGGCGACGCCTTTCAACGGGGTTTTATCCGCTCTAGAACTGATTTCAGTGTGTACCAGGACGGCGGGCACTACGAGGGAGTCGACTTAGCATTCTACAAGCGACGGTGCTACTATCACACCAAGTACGATTCCATACCTTTCCTCGTAGGAGGCAAGAAGTCCTTGTGGTCGATGCTTGAATCTGCACGTGGATCTGCACTCACCCTACTCAACGACGACGAGCTTCACAACGATGACTTGAAGCTGCCGGCTGTATTCTTCGATTGTAGGTCTGATATTTGTTCTTCCGCAACGGTCGTCTCACGTGTGACCGCAGCGTTCGCAAAATACCTCGTCGTCTTCTCGAAAGGGAGCCTACTAACCGTCAATATTGCCGTGCTCATCGCTTCTCCCATCGTTCTACTTTGTCTATCTGTCTATATCCGTCACGCACCCGAACCCCACCACGATGTCTCGCTGCTTCGGCTTTTCCTCCGCGCTGGACAGTCTTTCTGCAGATCCACAACGACGAGTGCAACAGCGTTCTTCTGGTCGGCCTTAGCTTCGCTCTTCGTGCTTGAAGCCATGCTCGTATGGTGCTTTGTCGGGGTCAATCCATTCGTACGTACCCTTGCCGATGCTTCGCCTCTAGGTCGTCTGACGAGTACATAGGCAATCTATTCTTCGCCACACCTCGTTCTCTTTCCCTTCGTTGCTCTAGGTTTCCTCTCGACCCAACTTGTAGCTGCTGCCGCACGGTCCTCTACCTTCATCAGTGTCTCACATCCTTGTTCTGTGCCAAGAGAAAGCGAGCTATTGAATCGGCTGTACGCCTTCACCTGGATCCTCACACTCATCGGCACTGTCCTCCTTTACAAGCTTCAGCTGGGGGGTGTCTACTTCCTGACAGTGTCGAACGTCTCAACCTTCTTCGCCACATTCATCAGCTCGGTAACACAACCCGGGAGGGCTAGACCGGCTGACAAACATGTGGCGCGCCAAGGAGATCAATCCACTACTAAAGAAGCATCGCCCTCTGTGTGGCGTAGCGATCGATCTTCGCCAGGCCTAGGCGAGCAGAACGAGAAAGTGGGATGGTCGTGGGCCATGCAAGTTATGCTGACGGTCGTTCCGTCAGTGGTGTTAATTTTCCATGTCGTGGTGTTGGTGCTGCACGGGATGGCGCAGACGCTTCCAGACGGTGGGAATCCTACTCTGGGTGAGTCCACATCTCGTGGAAGCGTCACAGAGCTGACTGATTTCGTCAGTATATACCGCCGTAGCCGTTCTTTCGGTCCTTCTTACTGTGCCGATGATACCGTGGACGTTCTCGGTCCACCGTTTCGCCAATTATGCCGTGTTTTTTGCCTTCGCGGCAGCGCTGGTCTACACCTTTACCGTGTTCCCATTTTCACCTGAAACACCTCTTAAGGTCTTCTTTCAGCAGTCACTTTCCCTTGATGGTGGATGGCACATCGGAGATCGATCGTCCGGTTTGAACAGTCCGAGCCATTCTCCCCAACTCTCGCTCCATGGCGCAGGAGCTGGTGGTGTTAAGGTTCTTACCACTCTCGTCGGTACACCCCATTTTCTGCGGCATGCAGTAATCTCTGCTATACCTTCATCGGTTGACACCCTTGTTTCCTGTGTCGACACACCACACCGCTCAGGAACGGTGATGTGCAAATGGGAAAGCGGTCTCATGCCATCCCCAGTTGGGACGAAAGCATGCGCCAACCCAGCTCTTTCTCTGCTCAACTTCTTTGCTTCCAAGCAACGGAAGGAAGGCACAGACTTGGATCTGACGTCGAACACAAACCCAAACGACTGGATTGACGCCTCCATTGTGCGCACGGGACCCACTTCGGCGCGTTTCTCTGTGCGAGGCACCAACACGAAGAACTGCCGTTTATACTTCGACACGAGAGCGCTCGTCGCATGTCAGGTGCATGGAGGATGATGCGGTCGTTCCAACACCCGGGTACGAATGCCTCCGCAGGGAGTCCATGAATTGCGTCTGTTCAGCCGTACGTGGGACCGAACATTTGTCGTGGACGTGGAGTGGAAGCGAGAGGGACACGGACACGGACTCAGCGGGGATCGAGATAACGCCGCTGGAAATGACGTCGTGGCCGGTCGAATCGCCTGCGAGTGGTCCGAGTACGCGAGTGGTAGAGTTGGTACTGCTCAGGAGAATATGCCTGGCTCGGTCATTCCAGCCTACGAGGAGATTTTGAACTTCGCCCCGAGGTGGGTCTCGGTGTCGAAGCTGTACCACGGTCTGCTGGAGGTCTCAGGCGAATTTTCGATCAACTAAGGCCTCGTCCTAGGTAGTGATAGAGATCTGGTGGGTCTGCGCTTGTGCTGAGTATTTTGGCATATTTTATTCACGTATCGTGTTCTGAGTATATTTCCCTTGGTCGAGGTGACTCGCGGTGGACCAGGATGACTGGAAAATCACGAAATTGCCCCATCGGAATTGATTATCAAGTGGTCTTATCATCGCCCCCGCCACTGACCGCCCCTTGGCTACCCAAGGCGGTCGAAATTGGGTGTGGAAGTCGGACCGTATGAGCCCTTGGCACCTCCCATGCACGCTGCGAGCACCCTCATGATCCATCACCTATCCTAAACGGTGCCAAATAGCTCACATATAAAAGCCTCTCCTCTTTCGCCAGAGTTCTATATCGCCTTCAATCCCAACCTTGAAGTCATCCTCTCACAGCATCCTCATGTTCACTGTTCGTCCTCGTCCTCTTTTCCCTCTAGACGTTGATCCTGACCAACTTCCTCTGCAGCTCACCAACACCCCCGTTAACCAAGCCGGTTCCTGCGGCACCAACTGCGGCGGCGGCGACTCGTAAGTCATTGGCGTACTTGCACTGCAATATACGTCGCTGACCCCGCCTTTCCCAGCTGCGTCTGCAAGCCCGGCGAGTGCAAGTGCTAAGTGCTCTGCACCATCGTCCCTTCCCAACCCGATTGAAGAAGCGGTTGTCTGACTGGTCTTGAAGGAATTTGCTGTACTGATAATCGTTGTAAATGAAACATATGGATTGGTGGATGTTTTCGTGGATTTCGTGGATTCGATGGATAGACGCTCTGATCGAACTTCGGCCCGTCGTCTGTATCTTGATTTGATGAGATCAAGTCCTGCGGCTTTGGCGTCGGACGACAAATGCTGTTCTCCTGATAACTTCCAACGTAGAGGCATCTCTTCCTTTCTTTCATTCACGGGCCAACTACAACACATCGCCTTCCACAACGGAACTCAATATTGATCATCACGCCAGTACGCGAGGGTTCGAACTTATAGCAGTGGGTTCACATTAAGCTATATTTCTCCCTGAGCTGCGCGCCTCCTCAAAGCACTATCGCACCGTCTAAGATTATCAATTGAGCTTCTTGAGCATTCTACATGGGCTACACTCTCAGCTTGAACGGCCATTTGTCCACGCTAGGCGCAGTAAAGATTTTGTGGAGTATCATGATCCCAAAATTCGCGCAAGTAGCAACCTATTCTTGTTCAAGGCCGACTTCCAGTTGACCGTCTCCCAGTGCAGGATGGGCAATACATAAGGCAAGCCTCCATCACCTGCCACCACCAGTGCTCTCCTTCACTCCGACCTCTGACACTCGCAGGCATGGCCGAAAGGGGACGTCGATACGAAGCGTTAGATCTTCCGATTGTGTCAACACCTCCTCCCTCTGTGGTTCTGTCCCAGACGACTCCGGAAAGGTACCCCACCACTGTCCTAACGTTGGTTCCGCCTCTTACAAGCGGAGTGGGTCCTCTTCCATGCGGGTGTCATGGTTCCACAGATCTCATCTCATCGCCGGAGACTGTGGCTGCGACGCGGACACTCATTACCACCCCCACTCCTTCAAGCCCGAAAACATTAGAAACCGTTGTAACACACACAAAAGCGCCCGTACCTGGCTCCATCATGACCGTCTTGGTCCCTCCGACTGTGCAGGCTGTTGACGACACTCTTACCAACTCCCTGCTCCGCGTTCTCCCTGACTCGGGCCTACCGACTGTGTTCACCTCAACTTCTACGTTCACGTCTATCTCCGAGCCGTCGACACCACTGAAAACTGTCAGCACGGAGCAGGAGCCATCGAAGTAATGGGATTCCTTCTATCTTGTTCAGAAAGGGTACTTACATTCGTGTTTGATTTTTTAGGACAGACGTTCGCCTCGCCTTGGTCACCATCTTCATAGCCATCATCCTCTACATCATTTTAGTTGGCATCGTGATTTTCGTTATTCGCAGAAAACGACGCAGGGCAGGGGGGCTACAGGAGGATGGCGTGCGGTTTCTATTGCATTAGGCAAGGGGAATACCTTTTTTTGCTTATTATGTCTACACCCCTATCAACTTGTCCGCCATACTCGATTTCACGGACATTGTAGGACTTGCCTGCTAGTACTTAGTACCAATTATCTTGTTATACCATTGTTGTTAGTTTATACCCACATTATCTTTCCCACTTGCGAATGGGGCCTGTCGGGAGCTCCTACAGTACGCAAGCGCCCGAGCCTGGCCCGATCCTGAAACAGACTTCCGCATTAGGTCCCGGTCACCTCCGGGGCTCGGCGTGGCTGTGTGGAACCGACCAACGTTGACCGTCTCACTCAACTGAACATTCCCAACGTCATCTCCAGACCTCACTAACGAGTTCGACGAGGAGAAACCGCCGACGCCAGACTAATATCTACGCATGGTGAGCATTAATATTGGTCTTTCCCCCCAGTCCCATCTCACATTTCCGACGACCAGAGCGCTCAGAATGGCTACATAGCATTGTCACCTTCAGCCGACCAGAATACAGACAGAGATTATCCACCCCCAGCGGAGGCAGATTCGCCCTTACTTGACCCCTCGACGCGGGGGAAGACTCTCAACCTTCATGGAGGAACGTTCACAGTTGACCCGGATGGGCACTCGTATTCCTATGCGTATGGACCGAAGGGGCTTGCTGGGCTGAGGCATAACAAGTATGCTCTGTTGTGCGCGTTCTTCGCGTCGATTGGAGGGTTGGAGTTTGGGTATGACCAGGGTGTCGTGCGTATTCTGTCTTGCCTTCAAAGCTTGCTATAATGCTGAAACCACACCGAAAGATTGCAAATGTGCTCGTAATGAAGGATTTCATGCACCGCTGGCCAATTACCCCGCTCCAGAAGGGCGTCATGAGTAGGTCTCTCTCCCGACCTCGTGCGGGTTCACTCATCGCGTCCTCCAGCCGCCGTACTGGAACTTGGGGCTCTCATTGGCGCGCTGGCAGCGGGAATATATGCGGACAAGTACTCGCGGAGACATTCGATACTGGTTGCCTGCAGTGAGTTTTCGTTCGTTCCTCCACGAGCTAGCCGAGACTACGGTCTTCCTCAGTCGTCTTCTGCGTCGGATCTTCCTTTCAAGCCTTCGCCCGGCACATAAGCCACATATTCATTGGACGGGCCATCGGCGGAGTCGGAGTTGGTGCTCTGAGGTATGTTCTTCATTCAACCCCACGACTTGCGCTCAGAGCAGAATATGTGCATACAGCATGCTCTCTCCTCTCTACATGGCAGAAATCAGCCCCCCAGAAGTCCGCGGGTCCTTGATGGCCCTCGAACAGCTCTCCATCGTGCTGGGTGTCGTGTTTGGGTTTTGGACGGGGTTTATGACGCGAGAATGTACGTTGTCAGTGTCAAGTCTACCATACTTCTTCCTCAAGGTGTTCGTCCTCGTAGACGAAGGATCGGCATCCTGGCGCATCCCACTCGGCCTTCAAATCATCCCAGGTCTCATCCTCGGCGCTGGGTGCTACTTCCTCCCACCATCACCTCGGCTGCTGGTTCTGCATGGACAGTACGAAGATGCACTACGAAGTCTGGCTCGACTACGGAGGAGGACGGAGGAGGAGGCGAAAGGAGACGCGTTGGTCCAGGTACGGTGCTCTCCTGAGTCGTTTGCCTCTTTTATCAATTGACATCGTTTCTGACCGTCTACGCAAACAGATTGAACTTCTAGAAATGAGAGTCGAAACAACCCTCATCGAGCGAACTCTCGGCATTGTTTCAGCTACTGAGGACGAGCCGACGACGCAGACTGGCTGGGACGCCTGGAAGAAGCTCTTCGACGAGCGATACCGAGATCGAACGTGGATTGGGGTGATGATTATGGTCTTCCAACGTACGCCTTCTTTTCGTCGTCTTCTTCCCGACTATTCAATCCCTCTCTTTCGTCGTGACAGAGTGGTCTGGTATCAACGCCCTGCTCTATTACGGTCCTACTCTGGTGCATAGCATCGGTCTTCGAGGCGACACCGTTACGCTGCTGGTATCAGGAGGGATCGGGGTAGTGCAACTCATTGCCGTCTTGCCAGCTATCGTCTGGATCGATAGGGTCGGTAGAAAGGGGTTGTTGCGAGGTACATCTATATACATTCCACAAAACGATTAGGCCAATGCTGACCACACCTTCGATAATAGGTGGCAGTGCAGCAATGGCAGCCTCGCACCTCGGAATCGCCGTCCTCGTCTTGCTCTTCCAGAAAGATTGGGCGGCACATCGGAACGCTGCTTGGATCGCTGTTGGGTACCTTTCCACGCCTTAATGTTCGCCACTCTATGAGCTCAAACGGTGTTTTTTGTCTGTAGTGGGATATACACCTTTACCTTTGCGTACGGTGTCTCGATAGGCCCAATCGGATGGGTGCTCCCGAGTGAAGTCTTCCCACTGTCGATGAGGAGCAAGGGCGTTGCTCTCAGCACAGCGTCAAATTGGATTAATAATTGTATGTTTATTGCTCTTTCCTTTTCGTCAAATCCTATTCTAATCCTTTGAAACAGTCTTTATCGGCCTCTTGACACCCGTTATTGTCAATTTCTCGCCTGCGTAAGTGTTGTCCATGAACTCTTTATTTTGATGTTGCTAAAAGAAATGCAATGGCATCTAGGGTCGCATTCCTGATTTTTGCGGCTGCCTGTGTGGCAGCATACTTTTGGGCAACTTATTATGTACCTGAGACGGCGAACGTTTCGCTCGAGGAGGTCGACAAGCTGTTCAAGTCCTCTGCTGGCGTAGAGGAGGCTGAGATGAAGCGCGAGGTAGGCTCGTGTCTATGAATGATCCTGGCCGGCGGTTGCTGATGACCGCTTTATAGATTGAGCAAGAACTCGGGCTGACTGGGTTGATTAGAGAGTTGGCGGACGATTTGGAGAGATGAGATTGGGTAAGAGGCTTTATGTGTCATCCGCCATCGCTCATGCTTATTTGTCAGATGTGTTGCAGAAGTCATGTATTTATTCTCTAGATCTTACATCAAAGCAATTATAATTACAAGACACATCAAACCCCGCATTGCAAGACCACGTCCGAATATCTGGGCGCATCGTACACGAACTCAGTTTAGATGTTGCTCCATTCGACTGTCTGCGTCTCAACGCTGGCTGTTCCAAGCGCGTCAGGCTTTTCGATAGCCTCAGAAGCTACATCAATGTAATACTCGATAAATAAACTCCTTTATACGGAAGGAAGAACGGCGTACGAATGAATATCGCAGTAAACTCCGGGTTCATCTGCTTCGGGTAGAACAGAACCCTGTCGGGATTGAAGTCCACAAAACTCTTCGTTCCGCCAGGGGTGTTCAAATCAGAAATATGCTTGAAGATGAGCTCGCCCCACGTCTCGGGAATGTTCTGGTCGTTGTTCAGCTGGAAGGTCGCCTTTTTGCCGATGGGGGCTGCGGTGAGCGTGACGGTGTTCTCGTCAGAGTATTTTCTGATCTTGGCGTGCGAGCAGCCTTGGACGAGCTGGGTCCACTCGCCGACGTTGCCGTTGTCGATGCAGTAGTCGACGGTGAGGTTCTCGTCTTTGGCGATGAACTAGATGATGTGGAATGGATAAGTGAGTTGCAATGATAGGCGAAGGAAGAGTGGAATGCTGACCTGTGCGTAGCATTTGCTAGGGTCGTTGTGGAAGAACTGGACGACGACGGCGTGGTCTTGCTTGGTTCTGTAGGTGTTTGGGAACATGACGTAGCGTGTTCCGCGCTCAAGATCGAGGTCCTCGACGTGATTGTAGAAGAGGTATCCCTCTGGGTCTGCAAGAACCTCAATCACTGACCCTTCCAGACAGAGCTAAGGCCCACCACGTCCGACTGTCATCTTGTCCTTGAACTCCCTCATGAGGCTTGGGACCTCGAGGCGCATCGCATGCTGCCCATTGTGTGTCCAGAAGAGTGCCGAAGCAGGCACGAATTTGTGGTGGTACTGTGCCCCGAGCTGGGCGAAGAGCTGATCGTGGGTCAACGGGCTGGGAACAACCATTATAGTTCAAATTTGAAGGCTGGAAGTTCTGGGGGTTTGTTGGTCGTTATGGAGGAAGCTAATGAGCCCAGTCGTCAATCCAGTAGCCATTTTATACAAGTGCACGGGCACTGGTGATTTCTCAGTCTGATATACGAGCTCCGGTGCAAGTGCGCCCAAGACGTAGGAAACGTTGTGGTTCCGTCTACGGAGGGGCCCTCGATTGCTATTAGGCCAGCTGTCTTCCATGCCGCCACTCAAAAGTCAACACTTGACACAACCCACCGGAGGATTATTTCACCTGGCATAAACAATGGCAAAACCCAAGCTCCGTAGCTCGTTGAGCCCCCACCCACGACAGGCAGCGGAGGTGAGTGTCTACCGGCTTCAAGAATGGATAGTGGTAATACAATGTTGACTGAACGCTTCGGTGCCAATCAGTCAGCCTTGAAGCGGAACCGAATGTACATATACGCGACTAGACTCGCTCATTGCGTGGGGTCAATTGCAAGGTTTGGAACTTAGGAAATTTAACATCCCAACTGAGGTCCAATTTGAACGCTCCGACGTTAATGAACCTCTCGAGTTTAAGTGAAGGAACTCCGTTGCTGGATTCTTGCTGGCTTTCCGGCCACCTCCTTGGATGCTCTGAATTAATTCTATTCCCATTGACCGTATACTAACTCGACTTCGCATTCATAATCAACTGTAGCTATGAGGCGCCGATGAGCGGGCACGATACGAGAAGTATGTTTGTTAGGGATTTACAACGAAGGCAGCTAGACCTTTGAAAAGGGAAGAATATTATTAACTTCGCTGTCAAGCCTCCTCTCCCACTGTGTAACCCTAGTCCAGCAGTAGGTGCATCCCTCAAGAATCCAGCGTCTCTCTTCTGCAACCTGTGCATAGCGCAGCATTGATTCCGGACCCTCCAAAAGCTTCAGTATTAATTTGCGATGGAAGTGGGGCCACCTTTCGCATTCAATGGACCCTCCCTTGTGCTGTGTGCCACCGGATTCCTTCATGGCAGAGCGCAGGAGCTACGGAGACCGCTGTTGTCTGCGGCTTATGCTCCAGTACATGCACAATGTCCGCCACCGGATCTTAGCAAAATCTCTTTCCTCGTACTTTCTGCTCTTGCCGAAGGCCGTGGAGAAGTACCTCATATTTCCGGCGATGGACGTTTCAAGGTCTTCATGGAGTGCGTGTTGCCTTATTTCCTTTGTCCCTGACTAACGGCTGCGGTAAGGCTTTCGAAGGACGAATTATCCGTCGGAAGTTTTGATGTATGCCGCAAAGCACGATTATCTGGATTTAGCGACAAAGCGCGCGGCTAACAATTGGAAAGTCGGACTCCGAGATTATGAGCGCTGCAGAGCGCTTGCAAGCGGATATTATTATTCTGAAATGGGTTAGGATGCACTCATTTATTCCAAGAGTAAATCTTTACTGATATTTTTAAATCCAGTTTCGCGATATAGAGAACNCTCTGGAAAAGAGAGCAAGGCTCACTCCAGTGGAGCTAGCGGCTGAAGAAGCAGAGGACGCCGTGCGCAACGTGTACCGGCAACTCATGAAAGTAGCATCCGGGCATGGATGGCACAACGGACGACCACTCAATGGTCGGCTGTGGGTCGAAGACCAGGGGCCGTTCCCGACGAAGGTAGTCTGGGTTCTGCGCAACCTCAGCAAGCGTGTCTACGTCCGGTCGGACGGCTTCCCCGATATGAAGGAAGATGAGAACACAGGGAGCATGGGGTATTACTATTACCCCGACCTCATGAAGACGCCTGGTCTCTCTCAGGTTCTCTACATGCGCTGCGCGTGGTCGACGGACGATTCAATGGCCACACCATATGAAGGAGACCCGCCGCTTCATCGCGGACTGTGGGCAAGCGATAGATTCGACATTGTTCTATACGAGGACGTCGCCGAAACGCTTCATGAGGGTGGATGGGAAGACGTGACGAGAGAGTTGGCGAAAGAGATGTACATTTTTTTCAAGGCCGAGTATGAGGGCTGCTATGGCAAGGGCGTTTATCCAGCATGGAGAGAGGAACCCGATATAGACGAGGAGTAGTCAGGGGAAGGATATACGGCCTTCAGGAGGATGAGAATAATCTACACTAAAAACTTGGCCGTTACTTCACTTTCCATGTAACGAATGTCGCGAATAGGGTCCCGACGACAGACCGAATTCTAGTGCAATTGATGTTAGGCCGAAGAGAAGCGCCAGAGAACTGGACTGAATTAACTTCCCCGCTTCAGGATTAACGAACAATACAGTAGCAAAAGGTTGAACGAGCTGAGCAGTAAGGACTAATTCAATAAGACGTTGAAGCGGACGTAATGTAATGCGTAACTTCAAGGGAAAGCTACGAATGTGAAGCATCTTCTTTGATCATATCAGCAGCCTGAAAGAATGTTGTCAATTCGTAAGGAAGATAGAAAATCGTGGAGGATCATACCTTCTCTGCAATCATGTATACTGTCGAGCACTGCAGGGGAGTTAAATTTGAAAAAAGGTCTCTTCCTTGAACTGAACTTACAATATGCCCACTGATCGGGAAGGGAATAATCGAGGCATCTGATAGCATCGAGAGGGAATCATGAATTTGTATCCACGAAGAGAACTAGAGAGAAACTGACCCACGACGCGGACGTTCCCGATGCCATACACCCTCAACCTCGTGTCAACTACCCCGCCGAGCTCCTGAGGCATCATCGCCAGCGAGCCCACGACATGGTTGTCGCTGGCCGCTACCTCTCTCGCATATGACTCTACACTTCTGTCCGGTCCTGGTTCATACTCTTCTTCGTAGATGGTATCGAGCGGCGTTGTCCTCAGCATCTTCCTGCCAAGCTCGATACTCCTCACGTGCGTGGCAAAGTCCAGAGGGTGCGCATAGTATCCAGGGTCGATCGCTGGTAGGGCGAGCGGGTCGGAGGAGCTGATATGTGTACGTCCACGAGAGAGCGTGCTGAAGAGGACGGCATTAACGGAGGAGTATTTCCTCCGTGGACGGTCTTCGAAAGAGGTTGGGCCTGAGTAGCCGGGTTCTAGGGGAAAACGTGGGCTTTGTGTGCAAAGGACCTGTGGAAGCAGAGCACACGAACCATAATTTATTTCCACTGGCGCGGCACGGTCCTTGACCCAAAGGTCCAGCATCAGAGAATGCTGCAGCTCTATGCCCTTGGCCAAATTCTCGTTCCCGTTTGAGAAGCGTCTGGCGTAGAGTTTGATATCATCTCTCGCAGCCTGCAGGATAGTCCTGAAGTCGGAGGATGGAAAGAGGCTGGAGGCGGCGACGAGTCCAAGTGATCGCGGAGCGGCTGATAAGACGCCTAGGGAGCGGTGTATTTAAGGATACATAGTCGTTACAGACAGCGAACACCGAACGAACCTGTGCGATTATGATACCACAGGTCTCTTTGTTCTTTCTCAAATACAGGGTCCAGGCGGAGCAGATCTCGCGTAACACTGAGTCCGTGAGTGGCAACGGAGGTTTTTAAATGGGATGAAAATTAGCTTACGAGGCATTCGTGAAGGCGTTGGCCCAACCGTGGACATGATCTGATAATAAGGAACTAAGTCTACGTGATCCTGGCGGTAACGAATAATGGAAACGCACCAGCAAGATTCTCGCCAACCGTGGATAGCTCAAGTACGGGTTTTATTCCCGCAGACGTGAGGATCCTTGTTTCAGAATAAGGTCACATATATCCCCCCAGAACTGAAATTAGCCTACGTTGCGTTCCCAACACCTGATAGCTCCAGGATCTTTGGACTCGCAATGGCACCTGCTGCGAGCAACACCTCTTTTGCGACCCACAGAGTACGTACAACACCGTCCGATGAAGTCAACTCGACGCCTGAAGCTCTCAGAGGACGATGCCCTCCTGACGAAATCGGTGATTGTGCGCTGTGCTGTTGGTATCGGTCCCACAGAATGCGAGTGACGGTTGCGTTGGTCATCACTGCGAGATTTGGACGATCGGCGTTGGGCGTGTAGTAGGCGCATACAGAAGAACATCTGGAAGCAGCATCAGGATGGGAACCTTTTTCGTTGGCGGGTATGAAAGAATAATTATGAGAGGAAGGAACGGAGAGTGGCGGAAAAGGAAAAGACAGCCGCGAAGCTCGGGACAAGCACATGAAGCAACACGGCCGAGATATCCGTATATCCGCACAATGAAAACTGACGCTCACCGTGTATTATTTCTTGCGTTGAGAGCATTGATGGAAATGCCTGCATGCCCTTGTGGATCACCATTGGACAAGTCGGGCGAAGGCCTCAAACCAGACGCTTCATGCCACATTTGCGATTGCGGGTAGATAAAGTTTGGAAAGCCGACTTTGACACGGCCTTCCTTCTCCGGATGGTCGACGGTGGCGTCGCTAGGCGCTCCGTGCGCGTCGGGTTGGTATCGAACCCCATCAGCGAGCTGGGTCAGAGTAGGCGATATAATCGTCTCTGAACGCTTGAAGTAGGGCAGAAGGGCGTCCCACGTCCAAGCCGTGTCGTTGTTATTAAGAGTGCCCCAGGCATCGTACTGCTCCTTCTCGGCGCGGGGCTATTGCAGGAACCAAATACCATGGCTTTGGTGAAAGGCACGAAGTGTCGAAGCTGGACAGGGAACTTACAAATATCATGCTGTTAACTTCAATGCAATGTCAGTGGCGCCACGCAACAATCTAAGAAGCGTACATACTGACGGTGCTCCCGCCGAGCGCTTTCCCAGCGGCTATCGTCGTCCGCCTTCCTCCTAGATGTTCCTGTGGCACCGTCTGATACCCCCAGTTCAACGTCGTGAATGATTGGCCGAAGCCGACTAGTCCGGGGATGTAGACCTTGAGAAAAAAATCGATAGCTTTCCATGAGTAAGAAAATTAGTATCTACCTCGGGAAGATGTTCGGCATTTGGCCCGGCTTCTAGAACGACTACGGACACAGCTGGGTCCTCGCTGAGACGATTTGCAACGGTCAGTCCTCTAGAAAATTGCGCCCATAAATCGTAGGGCAGAAGGTGAAAACGAAAAACAACGTACGCATTTCCTCCGCCCACAACTAGGTAGTCAACAGTATCGACATTCGGAATGTCTGGTAGAATTTCCGCGAACCACGACTTCTGCAGAAACGAGAGATAGAACGTAGAGAGGGCAGCGAACTTCATCTCGACCGGGACGAGCGACGTGCGCTACTTGCTCAAGAGGCTTGCGGGAGAGGGCGGTTGGTTCGTGAATCCGACGACATATAAGAAACCGTCACGATATAAGTGGTTAGCACGCTGTTCCTGCACACCGTTGCAGTGACCGAAAAGAGGACGCAAGGAGCATGTTCCCGGGCTTGTGTGTCATAACGAATGAATTGTTCAGGGACTCAGACTCGGCACAGGCCTGCGCATAGATAGGACTGGGATTGGAGTTGTGTGCAAGCCATTGCGGCATAAAAGGTCAAGAAACTGGTTTTAGGAACGAGGAAAAACGGATTTGCGGACACACGAGTGTGAGGTGGGATCCTCGTCGGCGGTATCTGCGTTCGATTGGGTATGGTGTTGAAGGGTTCGAGGGCAGGGTCGTCTACAAGACATGCTGAAGGCATGTCGGAAGGCGTTGCCGCCAACGACGTCGAGTCAGGTGAACTGCAATCTCGGGAAGCGGCATGTCAATTGGTGCCCAAGGCGTGCTGAAAAAGGATACCCTGTCC
Organism: Cyclocybe cylindracea; assembly: GCA_013376435.1. Lineage (NCBI taxonomy): Eukaryota > Fungi > Basidiomycota > Agaricomycetes > Agaricales > Hemipholiotaceae > Cyclocybe > Cyclocybe cylindracea. The sequence goes on from MPNV01002090.1 coordinate 679,581, forward strand.
CAGAAGGCGTCTCCAGAAGGCCTTATGTATGACCAATTTTCGACATTTACGAGGCGTTTTGCTCGCCGGACGTCAAGGCAAGTGGAGGTGTTGATTTGACTGGAACGCGTAATTACGCAGGGCCACTATTCGATCGGAGCCCTGTAGCTTCTCCCGAGGTTACGTTAATCAATTATGAACTTCTGGTTGGTTGGTGGATTGTCCACTGATTGGCATTTTGGAACGTCGTTGAGTAATAGCAGAATGAGGAATTTGGGTGGTGGTGATGGAAATGGAAGAGCTCTTAGAGTATGTCCACGACGGAATCGACGAAAAGCTCCGAAAGTCTGTTTTCCAGCGCTATTCGCAACATTTCCGATTCGTATTTCAGACCCGAAAATTGGATCTCACCCAACGCGCGTCGTTCTCGCCTCCATTCACACCCGAACCCAGGCCCACCCGCTCCTACCTGTGTGTCCACAGGGCACAGCCTATCATCGTAGACCAGGGCTGTGAACACCACGCGCTCCTGGGAGAGAGAAGACGCAAACGAGGTACCCAGCCGCCTCGCCGTCGCTGAATCTGCGGAGTATTTGAGACAAGGGCGGGAACATGGGTCGAACCTATCGAGCATTTGTGGGCGAAGGGGCCACAGCGAAGCGCTATCGTGAGCCGTTACAGGGTCTTCGAATATAAGGTCGCGGTCGGCCGATGCCGCGCCCATTTGGAAGGGTTTGGTGGGTTGCCCTCAAGGGATGATAACGATGAGGAGCACATGGAGAGAAGAAAGAGGTCGAAAGATTGGCCGCCGGTGCTGAACGTAAAAATTGCTGATCTGACGTAGGCGAAGGGAAATTGTTGCTTGCATTGGAACGACGAAGAAGGCATGGTACATGGGGTGAAGAACCCAGTCAAACGCAGTTATGCCGAAGAGGGCTGACGGTGAAACGGTGGGCCCCTTCGCTCTTCTCATTCTACGAGGGTAAGTGCCTTGATAATGGCAAAAGGTCTTCATAGGCATCTTCAGGTAATGGTGTGGCTACCGAGGATGATGGCCTGCCAGTGTCAGATGGCATGATCATCTGCGAAGAATAGGTTGGTAGGAAAATAAGCAGAAGCGGGAAACGGGACGGACCTAGAAATAAAGCCCTATATGATCATCTTTTCATCATCATCCGAGCTCTCCGACTCGTCTGTCTTCATGACTTCGTCTCTTCTCTGTTCGGCAGTCCCAACACCAAGAATTGCCCCCTGGATGCTCTTCTTGATCGCACTGTAAACCGTTCTGGCCCCAACCCTTGCCACCTCCTTCGCCCGAAAGAGTTCTTTTTCGTCGTAGCCACCAACAATCGACCTCCAGCTCGTCCACACGCAGTCGATTTCCGTTCCTGCTTCCCCGATATCATCCGCAAACATGAACGCAAAACACCCTGTTCCTCTCAACTTCGCCGTTTCTGCATCGGTGGGGTCCAGAACAAGCGTTCCGTCCGGCGATGAGCCTATGGCAACCCCACAGACGATACCACGCATAGGAATAGATGCGGCATTGACGAGGGCTAGCGAACTGGCGTTGATAAAGGCAGCTGAGAGGCTGTCGCTCCACGAAGCGCCTCGCGATGGTGACAAGCTTTGGATAACGAGTTGTGCGAGTGTCCGTGGTGCTTTGTTGAGGAAAAGCGAGGGCTCGAGGCTTGACCGGATTGCTGAAGACAAGGACTTCGCGTCTGCGGCTGACACACCGGACAGAGGTCGCAGATGGACTTCGAATGTCGCTTTTGAGGGCAGCTCTGAGGCTAATCTGACTTCGATGGGGCCTGAAAACGAGGCTAGCGCGGTTGATTCCCCTGAAAGCATATTGCATCAGTATAAAGTAACAGAATAGTTACTTGTAGGAACGCACCAAACGAGAATCGTGCAGAGCCGTCCGCCCGCGCAAGTTTGTCAAATGATATAGCAATCGGTCTTGTTTCCGTAGTTTTTCGTCCGTCAAGTCGGACCTGAGAGACCATAGTGTTGACTGATAGAGGGGACTAGATGTTTTATGTTCCAATTCTGGCCGCTGAAGGGTGAGCGTTGTTGAAGGTCAGGTCGTAGAGAATGTGAGCATTGTTGAGGATGGTTGGGGAGTCCGTGGGAGAATATGTCGGCACGCCGGCAGACATATTCGCGCCGATTTTCATTCTCTCCAGTGCTCTCTTCAGTGTCGGCATCTGACTCAAAGCTCGAGGCATATTTCACAACCTGTCTAAGAAGTACCCGCCCTGGAACCCTGGAAAGATTCTCTAGTGCGCTCAACTTTGATTTTTTTTTCTGCTTCAGACAAGACATCCGTACCAAACGGGATGGTTTCCCTGGCCTGGATCTTCCAAGGTTGGTCTCAGCCAACATGTTCTTCGTGAGATCCAGTGCTGACATTTCCCCGGTTCTTCCAGATCACAAACGTTCATTGGTCCATAATTAAGCTACGGCGAGGCGGCCACATGCCAGCTCAGGCCAGTCTTTTGCGGGGGGCGCCTGTGATGCTTGTCTTTTGACCTTCACCACTCTGTATCGCCCGTTCGACGCGGACCCTCATCGATGTCGTATCCGAAAGCCGCAGAGCTCGAGAAGGCGGCGAACGCTGCCAAGAGCACCGATGCACTCTCTAACGAGGCAACGGAAGGTCACAATGGCGGACAAGAGTCAGCTTCGCGGCGGTCCAGCGACACTCAAGCCACCTTGCGCCAATCTCGCCGGTTTTCTGCTTCACCTGACGTTACGGATGCCTTCAAGAGCACGCCAAGCTTTCCGATAGACGTCAAACCTCCTTCGCCCTTTCCAGAGGCTGCCAAACTCACTGAGAAGCCGTCGAGGTTGGAGAGCGGTGCCGGATCAACACCACGCCCGACCATCGTACTGCCCCTGCCGCACACGGACACGAACACGAACACGAAGCAGCCACCGTTGCGGAATGCCCAGTCCGAAGGGGAACTGCCCTCCATCCTGCGGCATCATCAGTCGATTGTGACCTTCCTGCTCGCGGAGAAGCATATCCATACCCTAGTTTCCCCGAAGAGGAGGAGGCGGAGGAGGAGGCAGAGCGGATTACGGAATTTCAGCTTGATGTGAGTGTCTTTGTCTACCTATAATTCCCGTCGTACTGAGGATATAGCTAGGATGATACTTCAACATCCTTTTTCTATCATCCTTGCCCAACTCCTCATACTAGGCCTTGCTTGGACTTTCTTCATCGTCGTGCTGTTCCAGGGCCCTCTCGTGCTTTCGCCATCCGTCGCTTCAGCTGCGAGGAACAACCCCCAGATCCTGGTGTTTGTTGTCACCCTCATTGCGACGGTCATTTCAACTATATCTTCATTGTGGGTACTTGATTTGCCGTGCTGCATTCTTGAGCTCATCTCGGTTGAACAGCTTTTTTGGTCTCTCTATTCGGCTCATAGTCAACCATTACCTCGCGACGCGTTCAATGTCGATATTTTCTCTTGGAACGAGCATGGAGATCCTCAACCGCAATTTTGTGTTCGACACACAGCGCCGATGGTGGACGACGGCCGCAATCCTTATGTTTTTGGTGAATAGTACTCTGATTGCTTCGTACGTGATAATTTCCAGTGTCAAGGTTCTGGTCTTCATGATATTTTTCAGCTGGTCTGCGCTGATTATGCCAGTGCCCGTGATCGTCGAGGCACCTTTACCTGGACTTCCCGCCACCGAAGGACTCGGCTTCAGCCAGGACCCCGGCGTGATCAACCTCATCCTCCTGCCCATAACCTGCATCAGCTTGGCTTCTCTTACCCTCGTCTTCGTCGTACTCTTCCAACGAATGTTCGACGCCGACACTCAGCACGAGGACGACGAGCAGCTCGACGACCTGTCCTCCAAAACCGACTCGCGGCGGGCTTCACAGCTCGAGCCCTCTCCGGACACCACCAACGGCTCGCCCACAGACAACCGAAGGTCCACCGCAACGACGAGCACACAAAAGACCTCGTTGAGCACCGGCGGCCCACCAACGATCCTCACGCGAGCCCAGAGAGAGTACTCGGCGCACCTTGCACACGAGATCGCGTCGTTCGACTTGGGCAACCCTCTCCATCTTCTTGCTGCCGCCTCTGCGGGTGGGATTACCGGTATCGTGCGCGATGGACTGGGCGAGGAGGCAGTGAGGATGAGCCATCCGATTCGGCTGAGGCTTGGAAGGGTCGATCGGTCGGCGGCGGCGGCGGGCGCTGGGGTGACCGATGGAGGAGGGGCGGCGAGTGGTGGCGGAGACGAGGTGGTTGGACTGGTGCAGGCGTGGTAGCAGGTGTACGACTACGTCGCGGTTACACAATAGCAGGTGGCGGTTGCCGTATGTATTACTATGCACAATATGATACTTCTTTGCGTTGCTTTATTTTAGGATCTGAATCTCTCGTCGAGGCGTGTGGTACAAGCCTCCTAGATCGATGCGACATCTAGATCAATTTTTCGGCATCCATCTTGCAGACAAAGGTGGATATTCGTGCTGATGAGGGGTGTAAGACCTTTAAATAAAAACAAAAGTCATTGTACGTGAATTCTTACAAAGGCATCCCGCTTTCCAAAGTGGGGAGCAGGACAGCAGAGACAGTCCGTTGCAAGAACGTCCCTCGTCCTGGTTTTCCCCAAGCAATTATTTAACCACACATGAAAGACTCGAGAGCCAGATATGCACACATTGCCGCGTAACTGTAAGACAAGGTCGAGGGTATTAAGTCTATCAACGCGACCGATGTTCTCAAGCTTGCAACATTTGCTAAAAACCTTTTCTGTCCTCGTTATCCCGGGCGTTGGGTCATCCACTCGCTAAGTCATGCTTCCTCGTCCGACTCTGGCTCCTCTACCCATGCCGGATATTCCTTCCAGCCGTATTGGGCCTTGTATATCTCGTACATCTCCTTTGCCAGCTCTCTCGTTGCATCTTCCCATCCTTCGTCGTGAAGCACCTCGGCGACATCCTCGAAGGGAACAACATCAAACCTGTCACTTGCCCAAAGTCCGCGATGAAGCGGTGGGTACCCTTTATACAAGATGTCCACACTATCCGCGGACCACGCGCAGCGCATGTAGAGTACCTGAGAGAGGCCGGGAGTCTTCATGAGATCGGGATGATAGTAGTACTCCATGGTCTTGCTGCTCGGTTTATAGCCTCGTCGCATGTCGGGAAAGCCGTCTGAGCGGACGTAGACGTGCCTAGTAAGATTGCGCAGGACCCAGACTGCTTTCGTTGGAAACACCGTGTAATCTTCGATCTTCAGCCGGCCGTTGTCGCATCGGTCTCTGTCCCATGAATATGGGCGTGCCACTTCATCCATCTTTTGGTACACGTTGTGTACTGCGTTCTTTGCTTCTTCAGAGGCCAGCTGTTCCGGAGTCATTTTCGCTCGCCTTTCGGGAGAGATTGCAGTTGTGCACTCGACTTTGATGTCATTTACCTCGCAGATCTTCAAGACGCGTTCAATGTCCCGGTGAGTCAGCGAGGGAGGGTAGTCTTCGGCGTAGCCGCCGAGGAGTATAATACGATCGCCTGCCCAAGAACCTGGGCTGTACGAGACGCGATTGAGTCTCTCCGCCCTTTTTTCCATTTCTTTCATTCGGAGCCTGTAGTAGTCGTCGAGGTCTTCTGGCTCAGCACAGGCGCTGCGCACCTCTATAGACATTGGGTAGGGCGGAGGTCGAAGAAAAAGCAGGACATCAGTTGGGTCCCAGCAGACTTCCCCAAATTTCCCCATGCCTTTGCCCACCGTTTGGTCGATCTTGTCGAGGTTTATCCACGTCCAGAACTGTCCCATTGTGAGCGAATAAGAGTGCAGGATGTTCGGAAGTGGGTGATGTTCCAGGTTGCAAAATGACAGGAGCTCAGGCGACAAATTTTAGCAAGGGGCCGGTTAGGCGACTTCGGCTGATGCCGAAGTCGCGGTCCTTTGAATGCTGGCGGCATCATCCCTTTACTTCTTCCTCATGTCTGCCAGCAGAAAAATAAGCGCGGTAAGTCGTCAACGCCCCGTTCACCACCCGGTTCTGGTTTCCCCCAAGTACAGCTAAATGCAAAACGATAGAGCCTTTCGCATAGCGTTCTTCTTCAGCAAGTTGTTTATACCAAACTGTGCCTTTACCGAGTTGGGAGGGGATTCCTCGCCGACCATGCCGAAGGCCCTGCCTTGGTGCCGCCCGATCCCAGCCAACAATGACCATGCTGGGGTCCTCCCGGTGCCCTCCTTTCTCTGCTTTGAAACTAGAGAAGCACCGCTCAAATCATAAGAGACGATGGATATTGTATTTTGTGTCAGAATCCCCTGCTCGACGGGTGTTGAAGTGGTCGGTGGTCGGTGTTTGGTCTGGCCCCATCAAAGTCCAAAATTCAAATACTTAGACCCGCTGAACATGAACGCGAGGCAAAAAGCTCCCATTCTGAATCGATAAGAGTATATGTTCGAAAGGTTGGCGGTGTTCAAGAGCAACTTGACATGCTAGCTGAGGCTGCTTTTCTTGACATAAGCTCCTGTAAGCCCAGACAATGGTTCAGGAAGGCGACAGATGCTAAACAACGGCTCGTTGAACGCTCCCTGTGGATCTGCGTCGCAAAGAAATAAGAAATAGCCTTGGCCAAACTGTATCACGGCCATGCAAAGCAAGGTAGAGCTGCATCTGTGACAAATTAGTCAATTTTTCGGCATCCATCTTGCAGACAAAGGTGGGATATTCATCCTGATGAGGGTGCAAGACCTTTAAAACAAAAGTCGTTGTACGTGAATTCTTACAAGGGCATCCCGCTCTCCCAAGGGGGGAGCAGGGCAGCAGAGACAGTCCGTTGCAAGAGCGTCCCTCGTCCTGGTTTTCCTCAAGCAATTGCTTAACCACAGATGAAAGACTTGCGAAGCCGGATATGCACACAGTGCCGCGTAACCGTAAGACAGCGTCGAGGTCATTAGGTCTATCAATAAGCTCTCAAGCTTGCGACATCTGCTGCAAAACCTTGTCTGTCCTCATTATCCTGGGCGTTGGATTGTCCACTCGCTGTCATGCTATCAAAAGCCCGGACAGTTCGCCAGCGTCAATAGCCTAACGGGGACGAGACTAGCTTCCTCGTTAGACTCCTCGTCAGACTCTTCGTCAGACTCTGGCTCTTCTACCCATGCTGGATAAACCTTCCTGCCGTATTGAGCCTTGTATATCTCGTACATCTCCTTCGCCAGTTCTCTCGTCACATCTTCCCATCCTTCATCGCGAAGCACCTCAGCGGTGTCCTCGAGGGGAACGACGTCGAACCTGTCACTTGCCCAAAGTCCGCGATGAAGCGGCGGGTTCCCCTCATACCCGATGGCCATTGAATTGTCTGTTGACCACGCGCAGCGCATGTAGAGCACCTGAGAGAGGCCGGGGGTTCCCTCGAGTTTAGGGTAATGGTAGTACTCCATGTTCCCGCTGCTGTCGTTCGGCATGTAGGGGATGCCGTTTGAGCGGACGTAGACGCGCTTGGTGAGATTGCGCAGGACCCAGACGGTTTGCTTCGGAAATGCCGTGTAGTCTTCGACCTTCAGCCGGCCGCTGTCGTATCTGTCTCTGTCCCATTGATATGGGCTTGCCACTTCATCCATCATTCGGTATACATTGCGTGCTGCGTTCTCTGCTTCTTTAGTGGCCAGCTCTTCCGGCATCATTTTTGCTCGCCTCTCGTGAGAGATTGGGGGGACGCTCCCGACCTCGATGTCATTGACCTCGCAGATATTCGAGATCCGTTCAATGTCCCGGTGAGTCAGCGATGGAGGGTAGTCCGCAGCGTAGTCGCCGAGGAGGATAATACGATCGCCCGCCCAAGAACCTGGGCTGTACGAGTAGCGGTTGAGTCTCTCCACCATTTCCTCCATTTCTTTGACTCGGAGCCTATAGTTGTCTTCGGGCTCAGGAGGGACTCTGCACAACTTTATAGACATTGGGCGGGGCGGAGGTCGAAGAAAAAGGAGGACATCAGTTGGACTCCAGCAGGCTTCCCCAAATTTCCCCATGCTTTGGCCCATCGTTTGGTCGATCTTGTCGAGGTTTATCCACGTCCAGAACTGTCCCATTGTGAGTGGGTAAGCGCGGGATGTTTGGAAGGGGGTGATGTTCGAGGTTGCAAACTGACAGAAGGTGCAAACCGACAGAAGGTGACATGTGTCACCATGTGCAATAGTTAGGCATTTCGGCCGATGCCGAAATCGCGGTCTGGTGGGATTGCTTTACTTCTTTCTCGTGCCTGCCAAAAGGAAAATAAGCGCTGGAACTTTGAAGCAAGATGCCACCATCCTATTTTACTGATTCTGCAGAAAATCCATCTCAAGGCTACCTCTACCGCCGTAGTCACATATAATCTAACGGGCTACAGCGTTGATGGGCGCCCGGCTGTTGTTGATACCGTTGCTTGTTGCGTCAGTTGCCGGGAACTTACGGGGCAGCACTTTACACTGTGGGGCGGGAAGCTGATTGCACAAAGGGAGGTCAGTGCTTCAGGGTAATCCAGGCTGAAAGAGATTCTAACCATCCGTGATAGCGTTGCGAGCAGTCCGCGCGCCTGCCATCATACGCCATAATGCCCAGGAAATTTTTGACTTGCCCAGCAGCGGTATGCAACACACTCGCAAGCCGCTATTGGACCTATGATTGCATTCCCATAGAGAAAAGGTACGAGATAGTCCGAAAAAGTGGTTTTCTGATTATTGTACTGGGTATAAAAAGAATGAAAAAGAAATAAAAAATAGAAAATAGGGGAAGCTTGCATACCCATTAAAAACACCCTCACAGCTGCACAGACAATCTCGGAGACATCGTCCTAATGCCCTAAGTGGGAAAATTCTCTCTCGCACGCCATGCGCGCTTCGAGATGGGCAAATTGAACGGGCCGTGGACACCACGTCGCACTAACAGGTACCAGGACAAGTATTGACAGCATTGCCGACATGCATTCGAGGTGAAAAATAAATAAATAGCTTCATAGAATTCGTTACATTGTTATGTAAGTAGCCTCGTGATGAGTATGGGTGGATCCTGCTGCTCTCTAGCCTTACACCTGTTGCTGATGCGATACTGGAAGCCCTCCAAAGTTGGTTAAGTTCATGTTCCGACTGATTGCCGAGCACCGGCATTCCACGTGCACACGCGTCTCGCGTTTGTTGATTGAACCTTCGTCCTTCCGTGAGCCCTTACTTGCCTTCTTCAACGTCTCCGCTCACTCTCCGTGCAGGCTGCAGGCCGGCGTCGTCATGGTTGCCCCGGAGCCAGCTGGACTTAGCTCTCCGGAAGGCCTGCAGCTCGCACGAGAGCTTCTTCAACCCAAACTCCCACACGATATCCATGACTATATCCTCGAAGGGATCTGCAAGGCCATCGACGGTGCTCACATCCTTTGCATCACCAAAACCGGCGGTGGGAAGACAGGTTATTTCTATGGATTCTACTTCTCAAGGCTCTCGAGAAGATGGATCCACCGTGTGCATTGTTGAAGAGTAGACATCCAACAAATCCGGCGATGGTGATCGTGTTTCCCACTAAGGGACTCGAGGAAGAGATGGTACGTCGTTGACTCATAGAGTTTTGGTCCATTCTAATTTCACCTCTAGGAAGTTAAATTTCGAGCTTTCGGAATTTCGGCCTTGGCCATCAATGAAGACACACTGGCCACAGCTCGTCGATCGAAGCGGAACCTCTGGCAAGAGTGTATCAAGGACGTCGATGTGTGGTGTGGATGTCGGAAGATTTGGGAGGGGAGGATGGGTTCTTCGTACGGGCGTTTCAGGAGGTTCTGTTGCAGTAGCACCATCGAGTTCATGTTCAGGGTGTCTGTCCTGGTGGTTGTATGCAAACTGATCCATGAGCATTGCTTTTTTCCGCCTCTCCGCAAAGCCCCTATCGGGCCTGCTCACATAATCGGCGATCATGCGGCACCTTGTCGGAGCTCGAAAAATGTCAACTTTGGAGGGCTTCCAGTGTCGCATCAGTAACAGGTACCAGGCTTTATATCAAGTGAACGTCAGCACTCGGCTACTTCACGCGATCATTAAGCTTGGCTAGCCAGGCTAGCTGCTCTCGCGGTCGCAAGAGCCTGCTCGACTGCTTGCAGCGCGGAAATGAAATGCATGTGGCTGTGCTGTGGCAGATAGACTTAGGGGCTCGTTACCTACTTCTATCCACATTCCGTTGTGCTCAATGTGGCCACTGCCACAAAAAATTGGAATATGGAAGAATATATTTTTCATAGTCTATTTATGAGTTTACAGCCCGCAGAACACAACGGAAGCTCATGAAAATCGGCGAAAGACTTAATGTGTCAGCTTTCCCAGGCAGGTATTGGCAGATAATCACCCAGCACAATGATCGGTAAACCGAAAAAGTGGACTCTGCGAGAATTGAACTCACGACCTCACGCATGTGCTGAAGTATGCGAAGCGTGCGCGCTACCCCTGTGCCAAGAGCCCATATTAATTTTATTTCAGCGAGGAATAATGTCGGAGCCGCAGGAGGACCTAATCGTGACTCCCTAAGCGTGACTCACCCATCGGGCCGTCTTTTCCGCCGCCTTGGAACGGAAAAATGCCTGCCATTGCAATGCCAATCTGCCAATCTAGGTTTAATGATAGTGGTAGTGGGACAATTGACGAAGAGGCAATGCCTTCTCGCCTCAAGTCCTTGAGTAAGCATACTCGTAAAAAAAAGAATCTTTATTGCCCGATTGGTGAATGAATGCGTCGAGCAGAGGTCATGGAAAGCAGCGTGAAGAAACCTAGAAAATAACCCATCGACGTCGCGCTGAAAGAAAACCTGTGCAAGTTGTCGTAGGTTGTCCGACGCTCAAATAAATGTTAGTACATATGCTCTCTCGTCATCAAGAAGACTCACGTCGATGGCTGGAAGTTTTTCCGCTCCCATTCAATCTGGGGCTTGATTGAATGGAATCAGAATCAATGAAACGGGGACCACCACTGTCATTCTGAGGAGCCTTGATGATTCTCGACGTCTCTCGACATCAAATTGGAGTGTTTGAGCGATCTTTCGGCACTTTCTTCGGTCAACCGAAAGATGGAATCAAAGAGGATCGAATAGAAGAGACCATTAGGCAGTGAAGGGGTGTCTCGGGCGTGTGTGTAACCGCCCATCATTCAGAGGCACGATCCGTCTGATTTTCATAAAAATCAGAGGCGTAGACCTACTCAACATTCAGGGCGCTCGTCCAACTAAGAACGTATTCAACAGAATTATAGTCGGGTATACAAACGTTGAACGACATTCTTAACACCTTTTCTTATTACTCCATCACGAATATACTTAGCCCGTGTCCATACAGTACGTCAAATTTTAGGGAGGCTCGCTCGGGCTTCCATGCATACGGCACGAAGCAAATCAGAGGGCGAGGACACCTGCAAGGACGGCGCCGAACACGGTACCAGCACCAGCGGTGAGGCCAGATGCAGCGTTCGACGTGGTACCGGGGGCAGCGGTGTCAGTGGATGTGGCAGGGGTAGTCGCAGTGTTGGTCGAGGCGAGGGTGAAGGGCACAGTCCTTGGGGTGGCGGTGCCGGTGGGGGTGATGCCGGCTAACGATATCGTGAGCCTCGTACACAAGAAGATGAGAACATGGGAGACATACCAGCAGTGCACTGAGCAGTCTGTAGGGCAAGAGCGGCCTGGAGGTCCTCAGCTGTGCAGTGGGTGGTCAGGCACAGAGCAGCGTCGGCCTGGAACTGGGCGGACGCGCAGACGCAGCTAGCGTCGGTGCTGGGAGGAAAATGGGACGATGAGAGAACGTAACAGAAGGATTCGAACATGTGCGTACAATGCGCAGTTGCTCATTTGAGCGGCGGGCAGCACGCAGGCCACGATACAGTCAGAGAGGTTGAGGCCGCTGGGAAGGGATGGCGCGGCGGTGGTGGCGGTATCCTGGGCGTTGACGGCAGCGACCGCGGCGGCGAGAGCGAAGAGGACCTTGGAGAACATGGCGGGGAGTTTTGGTCGTGAAGAAGAGGGGAGGGCGTGAAGAATGTGGGGTGATGTTTTCAAACCCTTCTGGGCCTTTTATACATTTCCTAAGCCGATCATGATCAATTCATAGGGGATAGCGTGTGAAAGTGTCAATTCGCCATGACGCGCCGCGTGGTCAGAAGGGTTCATCAAATTCAGGGCGCTCCCCACATGCCCCCTATGGAAACGGAATCCCGACCCCATGTCTGCACTCACAGCAGAAGCGGAATCTCGGTGAAAAGGATGTCCAGCAAGATGTATGGGACGGGGTGGGAATGAAATTCAAAGGCTACTCTCAGCTTCCTGTCGCCGCCTTTGCTTCCCGAAGACGTCGCAAAATTGGACCTCGTCACGAATGATGGATGCGAGTGGAGACTCCAGTCCAGATGTCACAGCTGCCGAGAGTCATCATGCGATGCGAACATCTATGGGCTATCATGTGAGTAAGCAGCGGAACCAAGCGGGCTCGGACGCCTGGGGAGAGGCATTTCTTCCTATATGTCACTCTTCGGGTGGACATTGGGGACAAGCGCCGATTTTGAATATCTAAGCGAGTAAAAGCAGATTGGCGCTGTCATACGCCACACTGCGGTATGTACTCGCCGCCTCCCAAATAGGGGTCCGTCGGCGACTCAGAGGGATTATCGTGAACATGAGGGTGCGTCTCCGCTATTGAGTTTTGCTTAGCAAATCTAAATAACCTCCCAGGTGACCCAAAACAGGGACACATTCCGCTTTTTCTTCCCGAAACATGCTCTTGGAAAAGGCCGAAAAACAAAATCGATATGAAGATGATCCGCCTCGCAAGCGCCAACAACTGCTTGTGGACACCTCCGCCCGACATCTTCCAATCGGTCGACTCTTACATCTTTAGTAACAAATGCCAAACTGAGAAAATAATTTTTAAAAACAATTCTTAGAAAGGCCCCTAACTCACTGATTCCTGCCCGTGTCTTCGGCGTGGAAGGACTTGACCCATCTGCACTCTTCAACCTTGGCGTTACCTTCGAGCACCTTGAAACCCTCCGCGTAATCTGTTCTAGCATACGACCGCGACCGCGAAATGAGCTAGAAGTTCGAAGCCTTCGTCCAATACTTACAAAAGCAGCCCCGAGAGATACCCGTGCGTCAGGTAGACGACACCGCCATCGGCTTCAACCGACTTCTGCATCTCGAACACTGCCAAGAGCGGCTCCAGTGCGCTCCAAAGCGAGGAGAAGGCCGTGTTGCCTTCCCCGGCAGAACGAAGTGAAGGTACTTAAGACCGGGCTTGAACTATCCCTAAAGTGGGTGCTCACCGGCGGCCGAGGGCGCAACACACATAAGAGAGTTCTTATGTCTTGTCAAGTTTCCAGCTTTTAATCTATCGCTCGGGGATGAAAGTGGAGGGTACCGGGAGACTTTCTCGTCGTTGGAAATTTCTTCCCCCAAGTAGAAATAAGAACTCAAAGTTGAATCCACAGAGCGTCACTTTTCCGCCATTTGCTGTCTCTAAGGGCGGTCTTCCTGAGAAAGAACAGGGTGCTACCTCCAGCCGCAAGGTAGTGAGGATAATTACACTTGAAGGGGCGCATCGCAATGTTCATTGAAGCAGTGGGTGAAGCTGAAGTGTAGAAAAGGAGCTTGTAATTTCGAGCGGTGTAGACGTCCTCTTCGGGTAGGCTGGTACAGCTGAGTTTGCAGTGTTTGCCGTTCGGGCCAAGTTCGGGCCCTTTTCGAGATCCGCGTGTGGTCACATGCTCATTTTAAACTCCGTTCAGTCTCGACGTTGCTCATCGTCCTCAACTTGCTATCTTTGAATAGACAAGAAGAAAGCATGGTACGCGTAACTTAAATTTCTAGTTGCGACGCCAGAATAACGTTAAATGCTCCCAGGATCGGCTTTCCTGGACTGAGGGCAATCCACCGACCAAAGAGGTCTTCGTCTCAGAACAGACCGTTGCGCAATCTGAACGGTGGTGGGCAATGTACGAAAGTTCAGTGAGTGCGGTTATGCAGTAATTTGACTCAAGTGCCAGCAGTTGATATTTGGATCAGGGCGATCGCGCATCTCGTCTCATCTCCAAGTATAAATCTGGAGGTGCGCCTTCGGATGCAGAAAGGTCGATCTTGAAGGCATTCGAGGAAGACAGGAACACCGAAATCGCCTCGCTGGAAGCGCAAAAGCGCGAGCTGGAAAAGGCCGTGGAAGACGCACGGCGAAATCTGACAGAGCACTGCAAGTTCCTGCAGCAGAAGCGCGCTGCAGCGGCCCTCAGCAGCGCCGTGTGTGCTCCTATCCGTCGGTTGCCGACAGAGATGTTATGCCGCATCATGCGATTGTGCATCCCGGACTATCGTTTCCGTCGATCTACCAAATCTAACGCGCCATTCATCTTCCTCCGGGTGTGCAAATATTGGAGAGAGGTTGCACTCAAGGAACCGACGTTGTGGAATCGCGCCAGGTTTACGTTTGATGACCTCCAAGACAAGGCCGATGCCCTCGCTTCCTCTATTCGGTATCACAGAAAAGCCTCCAGTGGCATACCGTTGGAACTCGCAATCGTCCAAGAACATGCCAGCCCCGCAGTAGACTTGCACCCCAAAGTCAACAACCTCTTAGCAGAGGCAGTCACCTCCTGCAAACATCTGTCTATTTCTGTGTCGACAGAGCCAAACTTCTGGGTTTTTGTGGTTGCGGAGCTCATTCTACCGGAACAACTCCAGACCCTTTGGTCAATCTCGCTGGATTTCCGTATGGAGATAATGTCTCGTAAAAGAGCATTCCCGTCGCTCTTGCGAGCCCCGAACTTGCGTCACGTTCAATTAAAGGTCGCATCGTCTTCCAACCTCAATTGTATCAGTCTTCCATACGGACAGATCAAACATCTTTCTACGGTTGTCTCTCCGGGGAACACCTACACCGACCCGAACACAGCGCCAGTCATAGATTGGCGGGCCCTCGTATCGAAGTGCCTAAACTTGGAAGAGATCGAGGTCTATTTCCAAGGGCGTGGATACACCAATCCCCGCGAAATACAGGAACAGCGGTTGAAGATTCCCTCGCTTTCTTCCGGGTTGCTCTCCTTCGAATCTGCAAAGCGCCTGAGCATTCGCGTTGGCTTTGGCGCCGACATCGACACGGTCCTGAATGACTTTTTCTTCCCAAAGCTTCGCTACCTCCACCTCTCATCTGTCAGTCACCCCATCACACTGTTCGCGGAACACCTTCCCTTCGCGGAGACCCTCACAAACCACATGCTGATGTTCACCCTGTCCGGTTTGACAGCACTGAGCTTGCTTCGTGTGAGCTTCTTGAACAATGAACTCCGGGAGCTCCTCCGATTCACGCCCTTCCTCACCTCCCTCGATGTTTTGAAAGGCCACTACGAAGCCGTCGAGTTTGTCCCAGACGACTGCGATATAGTCCAACTGTTCACCGTGATTGGCGATCAACCTAATCCTGTCCTATGCCGTTTGCGTGACTTGACGCTGTACTTCCATATCGCGGAAGACCTTTCCTTGGAGGAAAACCTCAACCGGTACGCTGCACTTGGCGTGTCGCGATACCAGTGGGCCGAAATGAATCTGCAAACAAGGGACCTGGGATTGCCCTCCGACATGGAGCTCGACCACAGCCAACTGCCTTCGTACCCGTTCCGGCTTTACCTCCAGTTTACGCCTCGTTATTGGTTGTATAGAGAGGAGATCAGGAGGATATTGGGTTTCTTATCAAATCAGGTATTCTGGCCTGGACAAATCGCATCTTTCGCGAAGGCAGGTTAGACGAAAACCGGCATAATTTTCATCACGGATAATGGATCTAACTTGGAGAAATTCCGCGTCCCCTTGCAAATTTTTCATTTAAACTTTCGTGCGTAGTTCGTACCAGGGAGTTATTTATGTCGTCAAAGATACCATTTTTCCTACTGCTGTTCCAATCACTCGACGGAAGAACAATGGACTCGATGTGTTTCGCAAGCGGGTGCCGAACCCGCAAGCCAGGTTTCGTCGTGGGTTGAGAGGACATCCTCAAAGCGGAAAGCACATATATGAAAGCTCAGTTCGCCCCCAGATAAAGTCTGAATGTGGTTCAATTATAAACGAGAAAGCTTCTGAATCATAGTAGTGAGTGTGGCAGTGGAATGCAGGAGTAACATAACCATTCGCATCAAGATTCGTTGGACGTATGGAATATAAACGACACATGAGAGAACCTCCAGAGTTAGAGGAACATTTCACCATGAGACATAAATCATGGGGATTTCGGCTCGTTGGACATACGAGCGATATATGCCTGGTGTCAGCTGCGTATGGACAGCATCCCCGTTTGCCCGTCTAGCTCCTAAGAAGCCTTTCAACACTGGTATAGTAGGTTTGCTATCATATTTAAGCCAGGAGTCGAGTGGATAGATGAGTTTCTCTAGAGCCTGCTGTTGGCATTCCTGGAGAGGTCATTCGTATCAATTTCGCCTCAAATTGGAGACAAAGATGAACAGCACCTCAAAGGTTCGTGGGAGTGGAATAGCGACAAGTAGGGGCCGGTTTTGTTTCTCAGACTGCAACTGCAAGATTTGAGGGGCACTCTATCAAAAACATCATTTCGTTTAGGCCAGATCTCTATGTAGAGGAATCTACGACGCACCTCTGCATTGTCCATCTGCCTCAAAGATCCATTGGAGACTAAGATGTTGTCAATCCCAGGGCGTACAACATCGCTCCATTCTTCAGGAAGAAATCGAGCCCATGTTTTATTCTTGCCTACATGCGCGCTGGAAGTGGAGCGACGCAACCAAATATCGCCTGGACAGAGGTTCCACGGGGATTTACCCAGATCAAAAACCCTAATTGCGACTTCTACAGCGCCCTGTATACGGATGTGTGTCGATGTCATCGTCCTTACTCATGGAAGCATACCGTGTCGTACCTGATAAGTCGCTGGATAGGCAACAACAGCATATTCTCGTTTCACTTCACTCCCACTGGGATATTCGAATATCAAGTCAAGTAGACCTACACTGGCGCATTACATATGAAGTGTGAACCATGACCAGTCAGAAAACTCGCCTCCTTTGGTCGGAATC
This sequence comes from Cyclocybe cylindracea, assembly GCA_013376435.1. Lineage (NCBI taxonomy): Eukaryota > Fungi > Basidiomycota > Agaricomycetes > Agaricales > Hemipholiotaceae > Cyclocybe > Cyclocybe cylindracea. The sequence goes on from MPNV01002090.1 coordinate 696,632, forward strand.
GTGCCAGCGTTTGTCGCTGTGTGATCCTCCCCTTGACCATCACCACCAAGTTCAGGAGAAGAGTCTGGCGTCGGCATGGGGTGTACGATGCTATACGACCTATAACATTCAAATACCTGTTGATATAGGGCTCAATGCGACTTACTACAAGTTCTGCTGGTGGTTGTGTGAAGACAGGGAGCGTGGGCGCTTATTCTACCGAACGGCGTCATCCAGCATACCTTTTCCCACGAACGGACCAAGCTAAATATCACCGTCACAGTGTGTTTTATAGAAGATTATTTGAGTGAAGAAAATATGTAACGTCCCCGTAGGCTGCATCTTCAGTGTCGTGGAGACCAGGGACAGTGCGTTTGAGATGAATATTAACCTGTAATTAATCAAGCGTCGACGTCAAATGACTACAAGACTTGCCATGGGCGTTTTGCCTCCCGTTCCAATATCCTCGGTAATTAAGGCACTGTTGGTCCGCCACTCAACAATGGTCGACTTCGTCGAGTCGAGGGTTCCACCGGGCTGAGTCACCTGGTGGAGCAAAGAATAAGGCGTGTCATTCATGAGATACGTTATGTGATACATAGTAAGAAGTCCGAGCAGTGAGGTCCACAATATGTAGATGGTGCAAGATTAACGGAGGTGGTTGGTCGTTAGACGTATGATTTGAGGGAAGGGGAGCACGAGAGGACAAAGAAGAGGGGCGTGTGGCGGATGGGGTCATAAAGGGAAATGAAATGCGAATCCTGATCCAATATGCGTAAGTGTAGGAGTAATCGAACTTTTCGTGGTCTCATAGAAAGAATAAAGGGGTCGTTAAAAACGAGGCCAGCTGGCGTCGTTCGATGATTTTTGCTCGTGAAGAGACGGAGAAACGACCCGGCCGGCGGGGTGGTGTAAATCTATAAATGAGCATCTATCCGAAGTCGGGGCGTTCGGCTACGACATAAAATCTGGTGAAGTAGGGCAGAGGTTAAAATCGACGCGAAAATGAAGAGAGTGTGCACTTACGACGGAAGGAAAGCTCAAATCAACAAAAGAAAGACGCTCAAATCAGGCCCGGCAAAAACCACCACTGCACCTCCTTCGCCCACGTATCCCACTCCTCCCTAAACACCTTCCGCATTTGCTTATCCTCGGCGTCCGCCCTGCTGATCCCACAGCAGAACGTCCACAACCACCACGTTGCCCAGACCACGACCGCACTGACCCTACTCCTCGCGAGGGGCCCGCACTCGGTCATCCAGCTCCCCTGCGTGAGGTGCGCGAGCGTCAGGCCGGCGACGAGCAGCATCGAGCCTGTGTACGCCGGGTGCCGGACGTACCGGTAGAAGCGCGTCGTGATGAGCCGGTGGTGCGGGTCGAGCGTGAGGTCGAAGGTGAAGAGGTTCCCGAGGGTCTTGTAGCAGTCGAGCCGGATGTAGGCTCCCAAAGCGACCGCGAGTACACCGAGGCAGAGGGCAGGGGTTGTGCTCAGGTAGGGAGGCGCGGTGGTTCCGGCGCGTTGAAGCGGGCAGGTGAGGGTTGTTAGCGTGGATTGGGCGTAGGGAGAGAGAGGGGCTTTGAGAAGGCTTGGAGCGAGTGATGGCGCGAGGCTTGTGGAGAGGTAATAGAGGATCTCGAAGGCGGCGCAGCAATAGGCGATTATTTGGTGGCACTATGGGCGGCGTTAGTGCGAGGCGGAGACGGAGGGGGAGAAAAGAGGACCTTGAATATAAATGGTGCAATTTGGAGAATGTACATTTGCTCGGTGTGATATCGTTGCTTTTGGGGCGTCGGGTTGGGCGGGGTACAGACGAGACCATTCGCAATAGCCTGAACTGTGACGAGGAAGACGCGAGAGAGTGTCATGCTGGCGGTGAGAGTGGTCGTAGCAGCGTTCGAAAGAAGACCAGACGGTGGGTATGTTTGAGAACGCTGTAGACGCGTTTTAGACGGGCCTGAGAACAGACCACGGTGGGTGAACGAACGAGGGGAAATCGAGTTGGAGGACCAGGATTTTATATATCCCACATCTGGCGCTTTTACGTGGGAAGACTGGGATCTCGTAGAGAAGACGACCAAGGTTGCCTTTGGGTCGGAACGGTAAGGGAAAGCAAGTTAAAGTAAACTCGAAAGCTAATCAGCCCGCGCTGCTGTGCGAGAAGACGGGTTGTCGGTCATACACGCTTCTGCTCATATATGTCCGACGCTCGGTGCTCAGTCCGCGCATCCAACACATCGTTTGCTCCGCTGGGTGTGCTCGTCCGAGCCCTTTCTCTCCGCGCTGATTGACAGTCCTGGGTATTGGGTGGTGCCAGTGGGAAGCTCTCAACACGCATTCAGCAAACGAATCAAGCGTGTATCCCGAGCCGGAACCTATGAACAAAGAATGGACCGCAGATGTAGATTGCGAGATGAGATACGAACAATGCGCCAACGATCCAGGTCAGGAGAGATGCACAAGCTCAAAGGAGTTGTGTGCCGGACGGGGGTAGGGAGGCGGGTCGCATGCGCGATTTCACGATTGGCTGGTGAGGCAGAAGGTGGGATAAGCTTTATAGAAATAGACTGAGTACCGGGTATGGTGTGTGAAATGCCGAGGTAGGCTGTGAACGTATGAACGCGATGTTCACGATGGTGCTGCGTGGGATGGATCCTCGAGGTGTCGTGAATCTCTCGAGGACGGAGCGCCGCAAGCTCGGTGGCTTGGCTGCAGGCATTCATGAAGGGGCTTGCGGTTTCGGGTTTTCGGCTTCACAGTTGCCCTATCGTTCTTTCGTTTCGGCGGAGAGGGTTTCTACCTCGGGCGGATTTAGTGGAAGGGGCAGAAAAGATAAGGCAACTGGGTCTGAGAGACATCCGCGCAAATTTAGATTTGAATAGGGTTCTTCGTCGAAAACCAGGAAGGTCGGGAAGCAGAGATTAGGATGCAAACGCAGAGGGGAACCTGATCGCGCGGCGTTTCCGGGGGTCTTGCCTGTTCCCGCCCGAAGTCGACGCTTACCATTGCTGACGACTGGTATGTAAGGGCTCGTGCAGTCATTTGTTCTCGTCCGTCTCCCATGGAACGGAGGCTGGTGACATGGATTCCGCGGCATCTTGACGGATCTCCAGAACTCATCACCGCGTTGCTGTGTGATATCAAGAGCGCAGGTGAGCAATTTATGGCCATATCGTTTCACAGCTTTGCATTGTTGCTCCCAGAATAAAACAGGACAGATCCAGAGTAGAAACAGCCCCTGGTTCGACAGCGTTGAGGTGAGCACAAGCGGAGCAATCAAGCTAGAGCGCAAGAGAAGGCGGGATTTTGAACATGTTGGTGATTTGATTTTGTGAAAAGACGTAACCGCCCTTGCAAAGTTCGATGGAGGGAAGAGACGGAGGGAAAAGCGGTGAGAGCGCCGGGATATGCCGATGCTTGCTTAGCGTGTCGATGCCAAATAATCTACGTTATTCCAATCTCGCGATCGATTCCATCTCTCGTTCAACCAACCTCTTACCGAGGAATTCGTCGCTGCCCTCGCTGCCCCTGGCCGTGGATACGAGCAATAACAGGTAAATTAAGCTATAGGATGCCGTATGATGCTGTTAATCTTGCTGTAGCTGAAGATTGCGGACCTCTAGTTGCCATTTTGCATCTTGGTTTCCTGGATTACGCGTCGAGCTCTCTTTAAGATGTCAGATTCGTGGTCTCCATCGTCGTGGAAGGGCAAGCCCATTGCGCAGGTATGTAATAAGGTCCCAGAAAAGCCTTTTCAATCCCTAACAAGAACTTCTCGTGTGTTTAGGACGTCGAATATCCTGACCAGGTTCAACTCGGCAAGTTAGTTGACTTCTCTGTGTCGCCTTGTTCCATTCCGATTTATGCGCGTTGCAATATCTCTCTGCCTTCTGCCGACACTTTTATTCAACGCAACGATTGCCAAATTGCAAATTGGACTCAATCGAACGCGATTCGTGAACTTGCAGGGTGCTCGCCAAACTTTCAACGCTGCCTCCTCTCGTCACTCCCTCTGAGGTGAGTTTTACGACCAAAGTTACTCTGAGTTCCGAAGGCTAAAACCTCTTATAACGCCCTTTCTGCATCTATCTTCTTTCCTTCCTTCCTTCGACTCCATCACTATCACACCCTATCCTCTATATCACGTCGGCCCTACTCAAACGCGACACCACGTCCAACTCATGTACATCTCCACCTCGGTCATACCTCCAACTCCGCGAACGTTGTGTACTGAACCTCGGCCACTAAATTTCTGACCGGAAGATTGAACGCCTCCGCTACCAGCTGAGCCTTGTACAGAAGAATGAAGCGTTCCTCCTGCACGCAGGTGACTGTGCTGAGAGCTTCGACGCGTGCACACATGTGCGTTGTCTCTTGGAGCATGTTACGTGTTGCTAACTTCTAGAATTTTCTTCTTATTCCAACTTTCATTCTTTCTCCAAACTAAAACTATGTCAATTCCTACTTTAATTCATGCCATCTCCGTGTCAATTTCCTCCGACGTCGACGTAATCCATGTTTCGATCATCCAGGAAAATATTAGTTCAAAACTCGGTCTCATCCTGTCCTTTTCTTTGATCTTGGTTTGGGGAGCTCGCCTGCCAGTGGTACGTTGCTTAGTTCCTCCTTCCATACCCTCTCTGTTTCTCGTTTCTCATGAACGACTCCTAGGTCCGCATCGGTCGGATCGCGGGGCAATACGCGAAACCGCGAAGCAGCAGCTACGAAACCATCGCTGGAAAACAAGTTCTGAGCTTCCGGTATGTATGTATATTGCCTCTCTTCGGCCCTCCTGACTCCTGTTTCAGGGGCGACAACGTCAATGGGTACGTCCATCCCTTCCTTTACCCCTTCCGACCCTCATGAAAACCTGCTCAACACCCCCTTCCAGCCTGGACCAAAACGAACGCACACCGGACCCCGAGAGGCTGCTCCGGTTCGTCCTTCTCCCGCCATTATTGAGTAACGAAGTGCATATTGACAGTATGTGTATTCGTATATTAATAGAGCATACTTCCACTCGACGACGACGCTCAATTACCTCCGCGGGCTGCTCACCTCGGGTTTCGCGTCTCTGCACCATCCGAGAGACTGGTCGCTCTCACACGTCCGCTCTCCGTCTTTGAGGTGCGTGTTTCATGGCCATACCCTTGCGGTTAGCGGTTATTGTTGGAACAAATATGCTAATGATGGTGGGTCTGGACAGGCGCGAGTTCGAGACGATTGTCGAGGGCCTTTCGGACGCGCTTGACTTTACGAGGACGATCGGCGCTGATGCGGGCCCGTCGAGTGTCGCGTACGAACAGGGCGGTGGAAGAGGTACCTTAGGCGAAGTTGACTTTTACACCAGGTGATTCGCTTCTTTGTCTCCTCGTCCTGTCTTTCTAACGTGATTTTATGTTCTACCTTTCAGCCACGAAGGTCTGATGCTCGCGTACGAGTCTGCCCTTACGCGCGAGCTGCTCGTTCCTGCCTCTGTTGCCTTGTCCTCGTCCTCGTCCTCTCCATCCCCGGCCCCAGCTCAAAACCAAAACCAGGCAACATCAAAAGCGTGCTACAACACTGGCGCGCACTTCCTCTGGATCGGCGACCGCACTCGGCAGCTTGACGGCGCGCATGTGGAGTATTTCCGCGGAATCCGGAACCCGATTGGGATCAAAGTCGGCCCGAGCATGGGCATCGAGGAGCTCGTAAGGGTGTTGGACGGTGAGCATCTCGACTTGAAGAGCAGTCGTACGAGACTTTCTGGTCGACTCTGGCTTTTTCCTCACCTTGATGGATGGAAGGGCGTGTCGATTCGCGGCTTCGAGATTCTGGTTGGAAGAGGGGGCGGCGCCAGTGCCAAGAAGTGGCGTATTCTGCTCGTTTGCCTCAACTCACTTTATTCCCTGTCCACGTCTTTACGATGCGTGGTGGCGGTGATCCCTTGACGTCGACGTCAACGGCGCCCCTCTTCTTTCTTTCCCTCCTTCCCTTGAGCGTTGATGTCGGTGATCTCTCGACGTTGATGATGCTGATGGGTGCTGTGGCGTGGCGTCCCATCTCCCAATGCATCCGGAAATGCGGCCCTCGGGACGTACATGATCGCCCACCGAAGCTCGAAGTTCGAAGTTCGGAGGGTACAGGAACAGGAGTAGGAGGTCTCGTGGGCTTCGCGTGGTCGAACGACTCGCGGGATCCTTGATTGCTTTGCGAGGAGTGAGATGAGTCGATGACGGTGATGGATGATCGATCACAATTCGAGCTCGAAGGCCTGGTGGTCTTGAACACCAGGACGCAAAGTCGAACGATTGTCGATTTTGTTGTGGCCAGAGTCGTTGTGAATCCCTTCGAGAGAACTGCTGGGCGTGGTTAGATCCTGTATCTCCATCGTGAAAGGCATCCCCTCTCTCTTCTTTTATCTGTTACCTCGCTCTTGACGATCCTGGCTAAACGCTGACTGTGCGATATCTGTTTTCTAGTGGTCAACCGCGACAAAGAACCGGGAAGAGTGACTCTCATCACCAGATACGGAGCGAAGAAGGTACGTATTAGTCCTCTCTCTCTCTTTTTCTTCCCTTGCGTCATCACGAACCTCGTCTTTTCTTGAGACGCATGGGGCCGTCTAGCCCTATCTATTATCTCGATTCGTCGCTCGGGTGCGTCGGGTGTTTCGGGACCGCCATGAGTTAATAGGCGATCTTTCGCCCCACTATTCTACCACAACCCCGAAAATCATCGCATCGCCCCACAACATCCTCTACCTTGCCATTCTTTTGGGCGTACTTCCTGTTTTGAATGCTCTATCGCTCCTTAACGCCTGTACTCCTCTCGTGCAATTCTCCTTGCGGTTCTGATACGCCTCGGGAGCACCTTGTGGTCTTTACTGCCATTTGTTCTCTTCTATCCGGGTTTTGCCCTTGTTTTATACCGGAATTCTTCTCCCGCGTCTCCGTGAACACTGGAACTACAATTTGGCAGCATTACCACCGTGTTACTGCACGGAAACGTTCCATGTGTCTGCCGTGTTATTCGCGTTCTTTCTCCAACTCGATCTCGATAGTCACTTCTGGTTGCTTCTTTCGTGCCATGAATGAATTCAGCTAACCACTTGCGTTTCGGCATCAGATTGACGAGCATCTTCCTGGACATATACGAGCCGTGCAAGCATCGGGCCACCCAGTTGCCTGGATTTGCGATCCTATGCATGGAAAGTGAGTACCGATTCCCGTGCGCGAGGTAGATATTCGCTCTGCATGCACTATCGTACGTCATTTGGATGGAAGCAGCATATCGTGCTCAATCTCTTGGCGAATGACTATCCTCGCAGTTGCCCCACGTCGGTGGGTCCCTCGTTCGGGGATCCTCTTCTGTGTCGGGAAGCATTGCAGGTTTCTAGTGCGCCGGGTATCGCGGGCACGTAAATCTGGACTGTCAAGCCATCTCTCCGGTGCAGAGCCTGCGTACAAGGGGAAGGAACTCTGTGGAGGAGGGTGGAGAACTTTCAGGGGATCCATCGTCGCTCTACTCCCATCCACAAAGAATCCAGCTATTTACGGCTTGGGCGCCCTGCTAAAAATACGTCGTTCCTTTCGTTATCTTTGGGTGTTTACAGACCACCGGATTGACATCGTTCTTGAATTAGCACTCAGACCTCGTCTTCGGGGCTCAAGACACGGCACTTCAACAACATCATTTCCGAGCTGACGTCCTCTTTGCGCATTCACACCGAGTGCGGTTCGCGCCTCGGCGGTGTCAGCCTCGAGTTTACGGGTGAACTCAACGACGAAGGCTTCAGCGTTACCGAATGTCTCGGTGGCAGCATGGAGCTCACCGAGGAGGAGCTAGGGCTGCGATACCAGGTTTGTTCTCGACCACTTTTTCAGTTTGAACCGTCCGTCTAATCCTGGGTCATAGTCATTCTGCGACCCAAGATTGAACTTTGAACAGAGTCTTGGTAAGTCTCCTCTCTAATTTGTCCAGCGTTTTCTATTTTTCTTCCTCCATTCGTACCTCTTTTGTTCTTTCACATCCATGGCGGCGTGGCATATTCGAAACTTGCCAAGCGGCTCCATGGGATCTATTTTGCAGCCCTCGCCTTTCAGGCCTCGTGCTTCGGACTTCGTTCTCATCTTCTCGGTGCCACATGGCATGTGGTACTCCTCGCGAATATACTAACGTCTGTCCTTTCTGATGAATATAGATATCGCTTTCCTCATGTCCAATCATTTCAAGAAAGAAAGGCGCGGCTCTCTGGGTACTCGTGGGACCGCACCCGACGCGTTATATCAAGAGTTCAAGAAAGCCCAGTAGACAAAAAGCCTCTCGTTGGCACGAGGTATCTTACCCCATCTAAAAGAAGTTTTGCATTGCTGTCGTCATAACCTAATTATGTCTGACATCTGTTCGCGTTGGAGTGAGGTGAAATTTAACCTGGTAGGGTCCGTTTTTGAGCACTGGGTCACGAGTGGATGTAGGACCTGAGTCCTTTTGATGTCGCTGTGTATCGTCGCGGAAGTCCACGACCGCCACCTTGTTCAGTGTTAACTCGAGTTAGGCGATCGCAATTGTCGTTTTCTTCCTATCTAACTAAGGAACGAGAGGAAACGGGATAAGCAATAATAGTCCATTCAAAAATTATGTCCAAGTTCTACTAATACACTAACTGATTATAGCATAGTGAAGAGCACCATCATCAAGGAGCCAGCGAAGGCACCAAGACCCATATCCGACTTCATACCAAGTGCTGCTGAAGAGCTTGTTGTCGCTGAATCAGCTGCAGAGGCTGTGGAGGAGCTCGACGAGGACCTTGATGTCGTCACTGCGCTCGCGGTTGATGCTCCTGAAGTTGAACCGGCGGCAGTGGAAGAGCCGGTGAGAGTGCCCTGGAGTGTGTTCTCGTTATTGATGCTGTATGATTGGCTGGAGTCGACGGCGACGGCTGAACAGAAAATGCATTAAATAAAAGAGGAATTTGGACCATAAATTTGGACTTACTGATATACCCAAGGACCCCTTCCGAGATCGTCGTCCCGAGAAGCGAAAGGCTGAGGAAACCGACGCCTCCGGCAGAAGCGAGGATACCGTCCTCGTCGTTCGTCATCCGCTGCTGGCTGGTAGTCGTGTACGGCGACTGGCTGAAAACCTCGTCGTTCCACGTTTCCTCGAAGAAGAATTGGCCGATGTGGGTCAAGGTGCCAGACTTTGAAATGACGGTGCTAATAGCCGCGAGATTTAGAAAACAGGTGAACGGATAAATAAGAGACGAAAGGATGCGCACCCATTGGCATTTTGCTCGATGTTCTTGTGCACCATGGTGTGGATGTGGGCGGTCCGACCGGTGTAATATCCCGGGTAGAGGGTGGTGATTTCAACGATGCCTTCGGAATTAGTGAAGTAACCGCCTCGTAGGAAGGTATCGATGTTGATATTTGTGGCGGCGCCTTGGGCTCCAACGTAGCCACCATAGGCACCAGTGGAATTGGCTTGAGGAATGTTGAGTCAGTACCCGTTGACAGAGAAATACGAAAGGTGCTTACCGTGCCAGAGTTCGACGAAGGCGTCGGCGAAAGGCTCGCATGTTGTAGTGTCAATGACACCAATGTCGAGAACCAGCTTGACACCACTGAAAATCCGTCACAAAGGGAACGAAGAGGGATTATATTAGAGTAAGGACTTACGTCTGCGTCTCTCGAAGGTCTGTCCTGATGAATTCGTTGTTGATGTAATACGGTCCTTCCGTTACTTCTGAGGCGGTAACGCAAGTCGTCTGGAATAACGGTTAAGACAGGTAGAGGAGCTGAATGGCCGACGGCATACGTTTTGGATGGTCGTATAATGAGGAGTGGCAGCTGACGACGTGGCGGTAGTCTGCCTCTTCGCGAATGGCAGTCGAGCATCGCGGCGCTTAAGCTCGAACTCGGCTATGGCGTTTGCGCAGTTGCGAGCTTTGAGGCTGCGAGCATGCATTGCATTCTGATGGGAAAATCTCAGAACGATCGTGCAACTGGGAGAAAAATGGAACGGACTGCTCTCGCTACAAGTTCGACTTCATCGACGTGCTCATGTTCCTCACCAGGATGTGCTAACAGGGGGATGAGCGAGGAAAGGAGAACATGTGTTATGAGCTTACCGGATACAAGAGCAGAAAGAAGGGTCAATTGAAGGAGTGCAAAGATGCGCATGTTTAGTTCAAGAAGAGAGAAATGAAACAAGGTGAAGAAAGAACGGGAAAGCGACGGACGTGATATGGTGTGGGGTATGAAAGTCTCCTCCTTTTATACCACTGCAGGCCCGACAGTGAAAATTAAAATTGAGCAGAGGTCGACCCTTCGGCAGGACGAACCGTCGCACTGATCAGATCTGGTGAAAGAAGACCGAAAACTAGAGTGAAAATAGAAAGTCTTGGCGCGCGGGCGCTGCGCACCACGATGATCCCGACGCCACGGAGGCGCTCGTGCAATGTTGAACAGCAACGCAAAGTCGCGTTTCGGTTAGCAGCAATTGGTCGATGACGCTGATTTCAATTCTTCGCGATCCTATTGGCTTGATCGATGGCGAGGCGCGGAAGGATGAAAGGCACGGAAGAGGCGTGATCGATTGCCTGAACGAAGGATCCGCAGTTTGGTGGCTGTTGTGCGCGACAGCTCGCCCCTGCGCAGTAGCGGGTGAAGGCTGCAAATTTTGGAGAGAAGGAGCGATAACGGCCTCCCTTGGAATATTTAGGCTGTTCAATTGTTCGAACCGCTCAAACTTGAATGCAGAGACACGCTGCCACGCAAAACGATGCCACCAGAAGTCAGGAATCATGACGGCTTCATTGCGTCGGCGAGCAAGGCTGGTGAGAAAGCGGAACACGCGATACTTACGAGGACTCGGAGTGAGCAGCAGGTTGCAAATGCGTGTCTTGAAACAAGGTTGGATCACTCCCGATCTTTCACCTCGAGCTCAGAATGTATGCCCTATGAGTTATACCCAGGATTTTATCATGAGCAGCACTCACCGGAGCTTAAAACGACGAGCAAAGGCGGGTTCCCCGTGGCGCCGTAAATCAAGTCATGAAGCTGAAGTTTCTGGAGATTCGGGCATCTCCTATAATGTCTCGAAACACCTGGCCTCAGACGTTTCTTGCGTTCTGCGATGGTGTCCCATCCGGAATCACCTCTTCGTTCTCAGTCCGTTGCCTCGACAGAGATTGTCTCGGAAACGACGTACAACGTACGCTTAGGTAAGCACTTCGTCGTTAAACATTTCCAGACTGGAGTGAGCCTTGAGGATCTTTCATCCTGTTTACTGTTGACCGGGACGCTCTCTCATTCAACCGCCACGGCGCCCTAGAACCATATCTGAAATCGTACAAGGTGGGTGGACTACTGCCCCACTTTGCTCTCAAATAGCTAACCAGTTCTTTAAAATAGGAAGCGAGAGAGGTGGCGGTACGAGAGCTCGTCGGAGGCCTTCTGAACGTCACCTGCATCAACGAAATCGACCTCGTGTCTCGTCTACCCAGGTGAAGCCACTAGACCTCCATTATTCGCAGCCTTCGACCCAGTGCATTGGGACAAAGTCAGCGTCGGCCTAGCTGTCGAAATTGGCGTCTTCAAGATTAAGAAGCCTTCAAGGCGATTCCGGATTTTCCATACCCGGGATGTTCCTGCTCGACCTGTCGAGAGGCTTCCGCGACTCAGTGGGACATTCGAGTTATTCCTCGGTGGCATGTCTATCGAGGATCACTCACCTTTTGCATCCAGAGCAAAGCGAACATGGGCTTGAAGGAGGAAGAATGGATTAACGCGTCTCACGGGAATGAATTAAGTGGGGCAGCTATTGATGATAGGACATATATATCATAACAAGGGGTTTCCAGGAACTGCCACATTTCGAAGCAAATGTCAGGCAGGACTGTCTGATGAGAAAACGGCTGGGGTAAAGACAGGAACCACTGCTTTGAGTGGCGAGAACGTTGACGAAGATGGTTGATAGATGAGATAAAATTTCCTGACGGATCGGAGCGACAAAATTGGGTGAGGCGATCGTGATAGGTATATCGATGACAGAAGGAAACGTGTACAACATAAGACGGCGTTACGTGTGTTCATGGGGGTTGGGAGGATGTTTTGCTCGATTTCACGAGTGCATTAAGGCGGGGAGGATATTAGAGTAGAGGGTAAATCGATAGCATAGGTCGTCCTGCAGAAGCCGGAGAACGGACCCAGTTCGGGCCTGGAATGTCGTCTGTGTCCTGTATTTCAGCGCTTACAAAATGTACACCCCCAGTACACCAGCCGACACGACAACCCATACCCGGAGCACCTCCCATTTCACGCCTTTTTCAGCGGCTGACGTGGTGGTAGCCGGCGCTGGCGTCGACGTCTGTGGCAAAATAACAGTTTGCACCACTGTCGTCCCAGTTGACGGACTACTCGCCTGGGTAGGGCTTGATGTCGTGCTCAGCGTCGGAGCAGTTATGACGAAGCTGGACGAAGTGTTGGATGAGGTGGATGAGGGTGATGGGGATGGAGGTAAGGAGGTTTGGATGGTGAATACCGATGATTCGGATCCCGTGGTTGTAGAGGTGGGAGTGGATGGGATCGAAACAGGGGACGTTGATGGGACTAAGGCAAAAATAAGAACATGGATATATTTGTATTGAAGAGGGTGGACGTACAAAGAGCACAGAGATCCCCCAGGACATTCCCCACTCTCGTTTGGTCACTCGAGGAGCAGAATGACCTCGAACATTGGATGACGGCGAACGAGAACCCGCGGTTGTTGCACAGGCAAGGTGTATCCGTCCTACACCGTCTCGAATCAGAGCTCGTAATCGACCGGAGAAAGTGAGGACATACACCGAACACCCTGCGGCCGTTGCGGCGGTTTGCGTGCACGTACGCGAGCACGATGGGAGATCCCCGATGCCTGGCGTCGTTTGCGCTAATATTCGCGCGAGATGTGCAGCTGCGAGTAGAAAAAGAGTCGTCGATATTGGGCTAAGCATCGTTGGGGAGTTTGGATGTCGTTCAAGGATGTTTGCGAGTTCCGGTGAGGTCGCAACCCAGAAAGCTCGGGAATTGAGAACAACACGGAAGCAAGAGGGGAGCTAGAACGCTGCGTAGCGTCGTACTTGAAGCTGCAGGTGACCATGGGCAGAACTTCTTCCACGGGCTCTAGTGCCCATGGTGGTGTCTGGACGAAGAATAGATTCGAAATCGACAGGCAGATCGAACAGCGGGCCGGTCCGGGATGATCCGTGCGCACAGACCAAGACTGGAAGATAAGATTAAATTGGTGATCCGTAATCGATCTTCGACAACACGATAGGCGCCCAAGCGACACCATCTTTCTCCCCCATCACATACATCACACCATGAGCGGACCTAACGACGTTGAAGAGCACCCTAACAGCGAAGGAGAAGCCAGCGAACCCAATCAAGATGGGTCACAAGAGCCCGACGAGCAGGCTGGGGAGAGTAGGACGCCAGCTGCTGCTGAAGGAATGACAGTGCCGCTGCGCTCACACAAGGTTGTCTTCTGTATACTGGATAGCAGGAATCGTTTCCAGTACGCTGTTGCCCCACTTCCTTATACGTATCAGGTAGGTTCCTAGTTTCTCGAATCGCTGGCACTCGCCACTTCGATTTCGAAAATGCACTGATCTAACTCACCGCTGATCCATGCTGGTATCTACACCCTCCACACGAATGTTATGTAATAGACAGCACAGGAGCTCGCCATTGAGCTTCTTTGGCGGTACATCAACAGCCCGGACGTGCTCGCATCCGACATATATCTCAAATACGGAATCAAGCGCAAGGCGCGGACAGACTGGGCGTACCTTCCGCCGCGGTTCTTCTCCCAGATAGTCTGTGGAAATGGGGAGGAACTGAGGATCTTCCATAAAGATGGAAGGCAAGTGGACAACGAAGGGCTATGTGGGCAGTGTCGTGACTTTCAGGCTGGGGGATACCGCCAGGACACCGCGGGGTGGGGTGGGAGGCCGGTACGCGGTGCACACATTGCCGGAGACGTACGCAGTGAGCGAATAGTGTTGCAACTTGTGGCCTAGTGAGTATTGCTGATATCCTTTCTTACGTCTAGTAGGAAGCCAAAGAAGTCGCACTGCACGGACTCAAGCGCTTCATGAAGAAAAAAGATGCCACAGTGGCAGATATCACTCTACGTGCAATAATCAAAAACCGGGAGGGCGAGTGGGTCGCAGCCGAGCTCCCAGCTGGACAGGGTTGGAAGGACACCGTGATCGGGTTGATAAAAAAGTACCAAAACCTTGAGATACTTGTGTTCGAGCTGCATACCTGAATGACGTACAGAACGTTGCCTGCAACTGTATCCCGTTCTGGTTTCGCCTTTCTCTTTTCTTTTTCTGTATCAATACATAACTTAGACTCTGTGTCGCATTCACTGAGAAGGTGGAAGATCGCTCATGAATTAAGGATACGAGATAAGCGCCTGAGGGGAAACTTACTTCCTGCTACTCCCCATTCTAGTGGGACTCAAAGAAGCTCGCAAGATACACACGTACCCAATACATGAGATTAACCCTCCTAATTCTCGCCCCTAGATCCTTGGCGCGACGATGCGTCGACGAAAGTACTGCTAGATCTGGAAAATATCTGCTACCGGCTCCGTTCACCGGCTTTGATAAAAATTCGCCCCTCCTCCACGCTTGGTACAAGTCGCATGAAAAGACGAGAGAATGCGAACAGGTGAACGCGTTGTCCCCAAACCAGGGCGAGGGCGAACAGAGTAAAATGCGAGAAGGAGCGAGTATTTGTCACCACAAGTCCTGTACTAGGTCGGGTTAAGCAACAAGCGACGTGAGCTTAGAGATTCGAGTGAAGCACAAGACGAAGTCGCCTTCAACAACTACAATGAGATTTTTTTGCAGATTCCGCAGATGCGCGCGGCTGCAGCTAAAACTCTCATTGACGGAAGAAAACCATCGCCTCGAGCTGCAGAATCAACCTGTCAATGAGAGAGGGGGTAAAGAACTGATTATGCGAGACTGGGTGTCCCAGGAGGCCAGAAAGCAGCGTGGTGAGATTCAAGGGGCTCTGCGCACAAATTTTCCAGGAGGGTGAAAACACCCAATAGTCTCAAGATCCTTGGCCCCATAATATCGAACAATAATTCGAACACGCATGGCTCAGAGGATCGTAAGTGAGCAATCGAAGGTCTCACTATTCTGGAACACGGAGACGACAGAGCATAGAACGGAGCGGCGGATACCAAGCTACAGATGCAATCAGCAGGAAAAACATGTCGGTAGGACGGCATATAGCTCCCCGGAAATTTTCAAGCGACTGCATGTCGTCGCCGGACCGAGGTTCACGAGGTTGGAGTTTCGGGAAGCGAGAGAAGAGACGACGGGGAAGAAACAGCGCCGTGAGACCTAGCAAGTCCTGGATATTATATGTGACTTAGTCTTTCACATCTTCGGCTGTACTTCACATGGCTCCCGCCACCTTACTTCACACTCAAGACCACACGCAACTCCGCTGCAATCAAATACGAACGCTCCCGAGTCTCGAACCGTCACTTTTAATTTATTTCCATCGTTTTTCATCCCAGAAGACGCATGGCCTTCATAACTGCCGAGAAAGAAGTCCGCGCTTCCTGGTCAACGTCCGCTCAACGGCCTTTTTCTGCGTGTTCGACCGTGCCGTCAAGCAGAGCAGTTTTCAGCGGGTATCCTGCCAACCTTAGACTCAACTGGCCGAACCCCACGCCTCAACTTCCCTTTTCTCACCGTCCGTCTCCCTTCTCTCCCTACATATACCGACGCGGCTTCCAGGTCCCAGGCTTCGAGGCTCAGGACAATGTCGCATCGCCCCGCGATCTCTCGCGACATCGCGATTTCGTCTCGTTGGTTCTCCTTCTCGGGGATGGATTTGGACGGGGACGTTTTTGCAGCTGACACTTCGCGTAACGGCTGACACGCCACTCCGCCCCCACCCCCTTTTTTTTCTCCCCCCCCCTTGGTGGGGGGAATGGGGCTCTCCCGGGTGTCCTGCCGTGTGCGACGACGCCTCGACGGCAGCTGGGTGTGCCTTGGTAACGTTCACGTTTCTTACCTGTAGGTTGGTGGGATGTGTGGCTGCGTGCCTCATGCTGGTTTGGTAGAACCGACACAGCGCTGCTGTGCAGTCGGCGCGGGTTCTCGCTCGCCGTCATCCAATGTTCGCGTTCGCTCTGCCAGTCGAGGGACAAAGCACAGTTAGGCGGGAGTACTCAGGATCTTTGCGCGCAAGGTACGTCCATCTCAACTCGCTTTCCTATTCCCACTCTGATGATTTCTCCCTCAGTCCCGTCCCAACCTCCCGCATTGCCCTCGTCCTCGTCCTCCCAAAGTTCCCAAACCAGCCGCTCCTTGCCCAGCGCGGCCCCTACCACATCGCAAGGCACGAATTCACCCTCACCACCTCCAGCGTCCACCCCATCCACCTCCGGCGCCGCCACAACCACAAGTTCAACCCCAGTGCCCATCTCCATCACCTCGACCCCTCCACTCGCCATCACCGCACCGACCGCCACAACCTCGGGGACCCCACCACGTCTCGCACCGAGCAGCACGACCGTCGTCGTCCAGACGGTTCTGCTGCCGGGGGCGACGCAGACCGCGGATCCGATCTCGGGGGCGGTCGCGGCGTTTGGACGGGAAGGGACCTTGGGAGGATTCAGATTGAGGAACTTCGGGACGGTGGTTCTTGCGTTCGTGGTGGGTTGGGTGTTGGTTTAGGACGTGGGGACGTGGATACTTCGGGAGGGGATTAAGAACGTGCAGCGGGTGTCGTATGACCTCGTGTTTCTTGCCACAGGAATGTCCGACGCACGTCTATACGTCGACAGCCTTCCGCCTGCGCGTCGGGTCAACAGCACTCGGCCTCGTTCACGCCAACCCCCAATCCGACTATTTTCTTTCAGCGCAATCCCCAAGATAACCTCCGGATCATCTCCGCTCCTATAGATCTCTTCTCTCTTAATACCAGAACGACCCACTCTTTCTTGCATCTGATCATGACGAATTACGCTCATTCACGATCCCAACTAGACCATCATCCTCTCTTCTGTTCCTTGTATCTTATCTAGTAAGTAAATATGCTTTACCTATATTTCTCTGCGCACGGCGGGCTCGTTGTTGTACCTATAGTTAGCTCTCACCTTGGAATGTATTCGATTATTCTTGCTCGTATGCTTATGCATTCAGGATATTTCTGGGTGGATTCGTGCAAGCGCCCTGGGGGTCAAACTTTAAATTCAGTCAAAGGCTTCACGGCAGTACCGAAGGTATGCTCTATGTACCATTCTTTCCGAAGAATAGATATATTTCGGAGATGGATGAATCGCGGGGCGCTAGCATAGAAACGAACATCCCCCCCATTGGGCCCGAGCCTGGTAGTACTATCGCTGACGGTCTCATGCGGCATTTATAGTCCCTTGATGGTTGCGCTGGCGGTATGTATTGCCCTCGGAGCGGAGGTTTTAGGCTCAAAGAGGTAGCTACGCGCGGGACGGCGCTTATTCGCGAGTCGTGGACTATGAGCACTGTAAGGCAAGTTAGTACCTCGTCTCTTCCACCAGGTGCTCGTGGTTGTCGTGGTAATATATATGTACGAGTCAGCAGAAATGGATGGATTTCAGGAGAGCGTGCAAATGACAGAGCTATATAGGGGATAGGGAAAACTACTTGCCAGAACGATCGATCGATAAGTAGGATGCGAAAGCGGGTCAGTGCACCTAGGCCAAGGAGCCTACGAAAAGGGGAGGCAAGGGAAGGTATCGTATCGAAAGTATTAATTTTCGCGGTGTCTAGCGCGGGAAAAAAGCTTCGTTTCGAAGTGTCCCCTATCGTCCCTAGGTCCAAGCCTAAGCCCGACGAGGCGTAGGGAAAAACACGCATTTGATTGGGAAATCAATCCATACTTGGTCCTGCTGTAGATCTGTTTTTGAGCGGGGCAGTAATTGTAGCTTATTTCATGTACACCGACATCGAAAGGAAAAAGGAAATTGGTTAATTGATACTCAAAGTACGACCCAGGGAATCCTTCATGAAAAACCACTCATTTGTCCTGTCGTGAAGAACTTCGTCAGCATCGGTAAGTCTTGCTCCATGACAACGTCGTAAGACGTGTCTACGTGCGTCCGCCTGAGCATAATGAACGGCCCAGACCATGGATGCGCCATCTTTCCTTTTGTCAATCGTTCGATGCAACGGTTGCGCCGTGAGCCATCGTTGGCGAAGTTACGGTTGTAGAATACATCTGACATGAGGCCAAGTTGGATGCCTCCTTCCCCCGGGACCTTGGGCCCATCTAAACGTGCTCTGGCCCGCCCTTGCTTTTCGTCGTCGGGCAGGTAGTGCCGCAGGTTTAGCGTCTGCCAGGTTTGCCCGGTCCGAGTGTAGCCGATGAGAGTATTCAGTTGGATCAGACGAGGCTCATCTGCATCCTCTGCGAAGAGGATGCCTGTCACCTTGCCCCGGACACAGTTGGTTACTGACAAAACATCTTTGGGAGGCTTCACGTAGCAGTCGACCTTGTGTGAAGGCCAGTCCTGATGGCCGTAAAGTCAGAAATCATGATAACGATAGCACTAATAGCATACGTACAGCACGGATGTGCTCCGGCGAGCAGTAGTAGACCGACTGGCACAGGGAACATCGCGTGCTGGAGGGTGCGTTGCAGTGGGCGCAGAGGGACATATTGGCTGAGAGATATATGAGCAGGAAGTAATACAGGAGGCGCCGATCGCGCAGTGAGAAATGAAATGCAACATACGCACTAAGAGTGTTGAAAGGCCTTGAAATACCTACGGGGAATATGTCAGTAGCATATCATTAGAGAACGCGCCAGTGTGAGAGTCTGAATAGTTACCTGGCTCGCAGACTAGTCAGCGGGGCGAGAAACCTGGCAGCCTTAGAGGGAGGAGGAGAAAAGTGCGGAAATGAACCGAGGTGATGCCCTATTATTATATCGATGCAATGACAGACCTTTCACACGCACAGGCCTGTGCTCTGTTACGTCCTAATGCCGTGCCAGGGAATTCGGATGAATTTAACATAAATATGACGTGAATTTCACCAGTAGCAAATTCTCGTACCTTTTCCCCATGCATATGGATTACTCAAGTTGGTACATCTAATCTCGGCAGACAAAGTTCGGAGATTGCCACGGACACTGTACAAGATAACAGGATAGGCGCCCAAATGTCAAGCTCTCCTTCGAACGACCATCTCAACGACTACTTGAGACCCCTGCCTTCTAGTTCCTAATGTCGTCCGCTGCCACATTTGGTGGTATCTATCCCAGAGTTGAACAGGAAGATGTTCCAGGCCCAAAAATGCATGGTGAGCAGCTGATTCACGGGAAAGAATATGACCACTGAAATGAACTACCGCCATCCAGGGAGAATACTATTCAAGTTGTTCTTTGTTGACCAAAATGGAATCGAAACCCACGCCGCATCCGCTCTGGTGCCCTTCCAATCGAACTACGAGGTGCATCATCATCATTTACCAGACCAAGCGACGACAAAATGACGACGAACAAGCTAATAATACATTCCGCTCGCATTTCTTTGGACAAGCACAACCCTGACTTGAGAGGAGCGCAGTGGGAAAGGCACATCGCCACGAAATGTGTTGTTCCTGGTGACCCGAGTGCCGTTTGGCCCAAGATCACGGCGCAAGAGTGGCCTTTGGTCACACCGTCAGATGCCATTGGTATCTTCGTTTTTCGAAGGAGTCCTGAGACACAGAAACAAGCCAGCGAGGTAAGTAATTACTCACCTCGTTGTCGATGTTGATCGTCCGCGCCGACATTCACGTTGCGTCCAGGCTGTGCAGGCAGCCACCTCCACCCCAGCCAGGACTGTCAAATTGATCAGTGTTACGATGGAGGGAGGGGATCACGGTGTCCTCGTGGCCTTACCAGCGACATATGAGGTATTCGATGCCTCTCCATTGTTCCTCCTCCGCATTTATTGGCGTCTTGTAGGACCTTCTTGCTGCGGTTAGCAAAGAGTACGAATTCGAAGGCGATCCGAAGGAGGTATTGCGCTTTTCTACGTACATGCCAGACGGTTGTGGAGGCGGTTCCTGGGTTGTACTGGCAAAAGCTGCTTTCAATGCCCTCCTCGACGTCCATCCAAGTGAGATGTTATATCTTTTTGTCAGATTCGTTTAATTCGGCCGTTGAATATTTAGCATTCTATATTTTTTGTTTCGTACTTAGAACAAAAGCCGATCGCGTGTGCAGATTCATCTATATCTCGTCTGGAAGGATCCCAATATGCCAGTGTGGCTGAAAGCCGAAATCATCGAGGGCGAGTATCGAGCCATCACGTTGCACCCATCTTAGATCCATACGTACCAGAGGACGTTGTTCAATTGGCAACCCACAGCGACGATCACGGGGTGATGGACAGGCCAGATGAAAGCCGGTGCCCATTCGGTAGGAGAATGGGAACCTCATCCTCTGCGAAGCATAGGACACAGATGAGATACGAGCAAGCGCGATAATAACAAAGCAGACCGGTCACTCCCGGCCCAACACCGTCTGCGTCTACCGCCCTGCACACCCGCACACGCCAGAGCCATATCCCGAAACAGAGCGATACTCTGCTGACACCGTCACTATGCGAGCAGAGTGTGTTTGGGTGTGTCCGGAGCTGAGGCTGTCGAGGTGATGTGTGCCGTGAACAGCGTGTGCGGAACGTGATGCATGTCCCGAGGAGGAGAAAGGGGTCTTCTTCGGCCTCCGCAGGAGGGTATAAAGCAAAGGCTCATACGAGGGAAGAGGAGGCGAATGTTGACGCTGAGGCGGGATCTGATTGATGTACGAGAGGAACTGCATGGGAGTACCCAAGTCATCGTGCACGACATCGTCTAAGGACGAGTCGAAGACGCCGCGCAGGTACCAATTTCTAAATGCCCCCTTGGAACTTTGGGGACATCATGCGCGAGACTTCCTGCACACACAGAGGGAGACCAGAGATCCCTCTCAGACCAGCGTTCGGCAGGTAGTGTACCACAATAAGCACTTTACCCGAAACACGAGCGGTGGTACATATCCAGAGGAAACCCCCTTGCGTAAAATGCGCTCTCGATTCAACTTTAAGTTGCAAAAACGTGTCAATGCGTACCAGACGAGCTTGAGGGCCAAATCGACACACGTTCGGAATGCTCGCAGAATGCTCAAGACGTGGCATGTGGATGTGTCCGCCATTGCGTCTCTTTTGGAAGGACGAGACAGGACCTGTGGTTCGAGCTGAACGAGCGCCTTCAATCCCGCTGTGCGGACGTCCTCTCGAGTCCATCTATCGCGCTCGTCTAGGCTCTCCACGGTTATCCGCTACGTAGTTACGAGTGCATATGTGCGTGATAGAGCGTAGAGCGACGCTGGAAGACCCAGGGGCATTCGCATGGAAAAGGAAACAGTGGAAAAGAAAGGTAGTGAACGAAGGTGATGGAAAGAAGGAAAAAGGGAAAGAAAGAGAGCACACCGGTCCATCGTGATAGATGAACCCCGAGTACGCACGAGGAGTTCCTGCAAGGCTAAGCGAGGTTAAGAGCCAAATAGAGGGCACAGATGTTTTATCTTAGAAGGACGAACCGCCATCCGTCATGCCGCGCGGACGTCCCCTGGGATCTTCCAAGTGTCACCATACTGGCAAGCGCTTGGACCGCGTTCAAGAGCATCGACAGCACCTGGAGATTCAGAGCTCAAGAATGGAGGTTGACATCAATTCAAGAACTTCACTGATATCTGTGGAGGCAAGTCAGTTACAGTGAGCAAAGGTGAAGGAGAGAAAGGAAGTGCAGTGCGCCAAGAAGCTCCGAAGTGACGCTATTTAGCAGATTGGCTCGGGCCAAGGGGCTTGGCTTCACCAAGCCCTTCGTCCCCTGACTTCGCGTCGCGCAACGTCGCGTCCAGTCTAAGTAATCTGCCCTCCTCTCCTCCTCTCCTCCTTTGACTTTGTTCGTTCGACCCACCTCCATCTCCGTCCCCCGACACACGATGAACAACGCACCAGAGCCGCGAGCGAAGAGAAGCGCGTACACACACGAATCGAAAGGATTCAGATTCCAGAATGATTCAAGTTCACCAACAGGCTCTCTGCTGCGGAGCCGATGTCCATAGATCAAATTCCCACGGTGATTGTCTAGATAAACAGATAAGCGATAAGCGCCCACTTTCTTGGATAAGGACCACGACCTTCTCACATCCCAAGTAGG
The DNA here is from genome assembly GCA_013376435.1 of Cyclocybe cylindracea. Taxonomy (NCBI): domain Eukaryota; kingdom Fungi; phylum Basidiomycota; class Agaricomycetes; order Agaricales; family Hemipholiotaceae; genus Cyclocybe; species Cyclocybe cylindracea. Next base: position 718,840 of record MPNV01002090.1, read on the forward strand.
CACTTCTCGATATGGCATCGTGGTTCAGTGCGGCTCCTACAAGTACTAGTACAAGTAAGGTGAGTCCTCTCCATGTCCCAATCTCTTCCTGAGACGGAAACGCCCTACACAGCACACCTATCCTGAAGTGAACAATCGACGGATGGACCATCTTGTGCTCACCGATATAAAGCAGAAAGGCTTCTAGTCAAGCTATTTTTTGTGGAGAGGAATCTTTACACTTATCAAGATTGCACGCTAGTCCCGTTCCGGGATTGTAAGACTGACGAGGTGCGTCCTGTCGCCTGGAAGAGCTCGACGTCGATGCCTAATGAACACGAGTATCAGGATGCAGAATCGGCTATTAAGCTTGCATTTGATCGCCCCGAAGTGTACGAAGCCTTTGGAGGTAACGTTGCCGTGTTCAAATGCAAGGTCATGAGCGAGGGGCGGACATATTGGGCCAAGCTCCCGCAGTGGGACGAAGTCATTAGGGACTCGGACGAAATCGGTCTCTTTCTCCCTATGCCTCGCCGGCGACCAACGATGCCTGTAAAATTTTCACTTTCTACATTCAAATTTAGATGCGCAATTTACTATTCTCCAGCGTTATGATGGAGCGATACGCAGCTCTCGTAGGCTGATCACCCTCCGCATCGAGGAGCCCTTCACTGGTGATCCGGCAATTATACCGCTTCCAACGACGTTCCAAGTATGTGATTGCATCTACTCCAGACCGGCGCATAACGTGTGTACTGACGGCGCATCGGTAAATCTGCTTGGAAGGACCTCGTAATCGACACGATGCGCACATTCGGGAACAATGCATCTTTGAAGGTGCAAGTTATCGACGATGCAGGAGAGTGCTTCTGGGCTGCGTTGAGTGAACCTGCCTATAATGCTTTGGTGGATGAAGTTTCGAACAGGATGCTTCATTTGAAGGTATCTTTTAGGCTTCCCACGGCTGACAATTAGGAAAAACAAGGGCGAGCCGTGTAATTTATAGCCTTCAATGCGACAGGACACTGCATGCCACATTTTTGGTGTCTTCTGAGGGATGCGAGAGCGACCGCAAGAGACGACCGCCGTCTTGAGAACGAGGAAACAGAAAGGATTGACAAGACATACAAAGGGAAAGAATGAAACAGCTACAAGGTCTAAGCACATCGTTACCATTCGGGTGCGCACATACGTTCTACCTACACTGGTAAGTAGGTACTAAAGAATGGAGCGAGAGCACAGTCCGAGGGCAAGTGGAATGCACTCTAGCCTCCGAGGTAGCCTTCGAGGGTTGGATCCGGCCTATTCAGTAGTACTGAAGAACCGTGTTAATCGACGAGATCTCAATGCCACCAAGTCCAGCCTCGAAGTGAGCACTGGCAGCCTTCGAATTTAGATAGAGGAGGCGTGACTTCCATGAGCTCGGTCAGCGGAAGCGCACTGCGAATGAAGTAGAGTTTGCCCTACACCCGCCGATGCATCACAAGGAAGTTCGGGCCACCTCTGTCAATGTCCAGCTGAGATGCTTGAGCTCTGTGGACGAGCGCAACGGAGGACAACCGCAAAGACGAACAGAAGGAGAGGACGAAGGAAAGGAGTTGGCGAAGACTCGGCGAGCCAGACCTTGGCTCCTCAAAAATTTAGTGGCAGTGCTTGCGCATCTACGCTGTCGGGCAGCTTCGCCATCCCAAGGGTTTTCCTTTTGCGGAGCAGGACCAAACGATGACCGAAATGACCGAACACGTGTCACGTGACGAAGAGAGCCGAATTGAGAGCGATTCCTGAGCAAGAAGTACGCTTGCCGAAGTGCACCGCGGAAATGATCACGAGGTGAGACGGGTGCCGAGGAGTTTTGGTGAGGTTTCGGACGAAAACCCTGGCCAAAAAGGTGCACAGAATTGCTTCCGGAACACCCTTGAAATGACCAATTTTTTCGCAGTCGAGTAATTTCCACAAGCACGTGATCGGTATCAGCGGACAGGCGGGCGGAGGACTCTAGGATCGGTGTTGTGGTGAATTGTAGGAAGCCTGAGCGCGGATCGAGGATATAAGCAAGCAATAGAGACACGATCAGACCGATATACTTACATACCTGTGAAGGTATAGCCAGAGATTCTCATTTTAAAACTATAAAGCGGTGGGAAGAGGAAGGAAACAAGAAGACGGAACAAAATATGCGAACCCGACCTAGGTAGGATCCCAACGCACATAGAGGGCTTTCGAAGAATTCGACACTCGCCCGGGTGGTATACAGGCCAGATAACAGCGCGAACCGTGAACCCAACCAGGCAAGTGAGTGAAAATCTCTCAAAGTACCCTCTGAGAGCATAGGACCAGAAGGGTTAGATCACGGGTAATATCAGCCCGAGTAAGACCCTCGGCGTACTGAGGCATGATTTGGAGTACTTAAGCAGGAAAGAGCTCTAGCTCTAGGCAACGGATCCGCCACAACCACCAAGGAGCCACGTACGCGGCACACATCCCATTCGACTATCGTCATAAATGCAGCACAATCCTTTAACGAGGCGAGTAAAACACATCCGACCTGGGAACTCTGCGAGGTATAGCATACGAGGTGTGCGGGGTACAGAACCTTGCAGGAGCGGGACATAATGTAGAGGTGGAACGAAGGTAAAGGTGAAGGAGGGAGAGGGGACAGCTGCTTACGGAGCCACTCTTGTGCATGAGACTACTTATCTCCTTGCACGCAGAGGGAAGCGAAACACACATATGGGAGTAGCGTTCGCGGGGCGGCGTACCAAATCAAATTGGTTCCAGCCTACCCGAGAGACGATCGCGGGTATTAGTGCGTCGGCGGACGTCCTCTGCGCAGGATTGGCTTTTGATAGGCTTTGGGTACATAGCATGGACATGAGTGTGAAGTGGGAGAATCGACGAAACGGGGTTGAGCGAAAGGGAAGGAAGGGGAGAATTTTGAGGTCAATAGAGGAGCTGGGGGATTGAATTGAAACAGACGGGTGGTGGATATCGCCACAGACTGACACTTGAGGGGCACAAGAAGTTCCGGGTGAGCGAAATACTGGAGCGATGATGATGCAAGGAACAGGGGCCTGTAGTCCGAGAGTGCGCTGAACGAACGCTCCTTCAATCCCGCCGTGCAGATGTCCTCTTGAGTCATCGAGACGTATCCGATTCAGCTCTCCACGGTTACGCCCCGCGTAACTCACGAGTGCGTATGAGCATGACAGGGCAGAGAAATACGTTGGAGGACCCAGGAGCATTGACTTTCGCATGAAAAAGGGCACGGGGTTATAGGGGGTCCAGAGGAGCAGTGTACGATCTGTAGACGTAGACAATCCCGTAGACGTAGATAAGAACATGTAGATGACGTTCCAAAGCATTGACAGCACCTAGAGAGTTAGAGAGCTCAGAAAGCCAGGTATACGTCAATTCGAGAACTTCATTTATATGAGTCAGTGAAGGAAGGTGGAGGAGAGAGAAGAAGAGGAACGCCGGGAAGCTCCGAAAATGACGCTATTTAGCGTGGGCTCGGGCCAAGCGGCTTGGCCCCACCAAGTCCAATCCAATCTGCCCTCCCGGCCTCTCCTCCCTTGACCGTCACCTAGTACGTTCGACCCACCGCCACTTCCGTCCGGCTCCCGACACACGATGAACAGCGCACACGACACCTTGAATCATAGAAGTCAGCGCCCCATCAATTACGACATCGATCGTCCAACTGTCTCCCTCTTCGAGAGCATATATCGCATAGATTAGTGAAACGACAACATAGTGAGGAACCGTCGACGCGCGACCTCATAGAGGGAATCAAAGGAGAATGCGGAGAGAAATTTCAAGTCGGTGGGAGGGGAGAACGAATTCCGGCCTGGGCACTTACCAGGCTCGGCCAAACCAGAAATATTGAATACTTAGTGATGGCCGGCCTCGAGAAGCGCGCTCTCCTAGCGAGGGACTTCGCTTATCGCCTGAGACAGCAGGAAAGAAAGACAACAGGAGGGGATCCGCGCAGCCGAAACTTGAACGCAAGGTATGTAAAGAGAATTAACGAACGCGGAGCAGCACTCTACATAATGATACATCGAGCTCCTCCCATTCTATTGGGAGTACTTGAACAATGAGAGCCCACGGACGTGGGTAAGTCCCTCGTATTGCACAACTACTTGCCTGGAGGGCCAAAGCAGGTCGAAACACGCGCCTGAATGAAACGCGTACATACTCTAGGGACTGGTAAGACCGAAGCACAAGAACAAAGTAGTAAGGAGATGTACTCTATTAGAACACGCGAGATGAGCAGAGGGGGACAGAGGGGGGAGGAGGGGGTATAGTCTCGAGGCTCAAGGACGAGTCGAATGGGGGGTTTGGGTTGTGCATACAAGTAGAGCACTTACATAAGATTCAAGAATGGGAGAGAGAGGGAGAGGGAGAGGGGGAATAAATAGCGAAAAGGACCCAAGTGCCGGAATAGAGGTGGGCCCGGAAAGGCAAATGGCGCGAGCACAAAATGCGGTTAGAGAAGAGGTGGTACGACGAGAATAGGACGGCGGTTTGTATCATGAACCTTCGGAATCGGAGGACGAGAAGCCGCCTGCTGGGAGACGCGATCCAGACCGATACACTGCGACCGATACACTGCCACACCTGTGAAGGCACAGCTAGACATCCCCGTTCTCAAATCCAAAAGCGGATAGAGCAGGAAAACGAGAAGACGGGACAGAATACTAGAAATCGACTTTGGGTCCCAGTGCACACAGAAGGCCTTCGAAGAACTTGACACTAGCGCAGGTAGAGCACAGGCTGGAAAACAGCGTGAACCCACCAGGCGAGAGAGTGAAAGTCTCCAAGAGCACCCTCTGAGAGAGTATAGGATCAGGAGGGTGGCAGATCGCCAGTTGCATCCGGGGGAAGACAGGCATGATTCATCGAAGCAGGCAGGGAAGAATTCGGGGCATTAGATGTACCGCCACTAGGAAGACCCTATACCTCGATCGCTTCGTTTGGCGCACAAGGGCGAGGCGAGGCGATCATACCGCGTGCCCGACCTGGGAGCTGTGAGATGCGAGGGATAGCATGCGAGGCGTGCGAGGACCGACCTTGTGCCGGGGGGCACGACACTATGATGCATGGCGATAGGTACGGGTGCGCTGCGTGACAGAGGCCAACGTTGAGATAACCTAGCTACGATCCCGTATTATACGCGCGCGTGTCGTGTCGTGCCATCTCTTCCTTTCGAACAACATACTCCAAACACGCAGAGAAGCCAGCTGCCGCCCCCGCGAGATTCGAACTGATCCCCTTCGGTGTACACAGCTTCCTCTGACGCGGAGATGGGCCGATTGACGAATAGGAGTCGGACGAGGAGAGGACGAGGAGAGGACGAGGATGAGGGTGGACGGTGGAAATGCGCGCGCCGGGGGAAGGGTAGCCGTAGATCGTGGGCGAGTGGAAGGAAGTATTATATGCGGAAGAGCGATAGCGGACACAAAGCGACTAGTGAACGTTTGAACGTTTGAACGGTTGGACTGTTGTCGCAAAATAACGCCTGAGGACATGAGGAAAGACAGGACGTGCATGGCCCTCGTCCAGGCCTTCGTCGCATGGAATGGAACCTGCCCCTGCCCTGCAGAACGAACGAGAGCACCGTCGGCCGACCGAAGTCCGTGTGGTCAACCATAGCCAAAAAAAAACATAATAACAATAATGCCGATTCCCACATGCATGGTTCGAAAGGGCCCTCGAGACCCCGCCAAAAATCATAAATGAGATCCTGGGCAGAGGATGCGGCGACCTTCATGACACGTGGAAAAGCCAGGCTTAGCACGCTGGACTGCGGGCTATAGTACAACTTGAGGAGCTCGCTCGAGCCTCCTCTGCGGAGGTCCTACGTGACACGTGTTCGGCTAGCGTTGGCGGAAGGCCCCAGGGAGAGTATAGGAGAGTGTCCGGCGCATAAGAGTAGGACGAAGAGTGGGGGCCGACCGAGAGGGACACGAGAAGGCAGCAAATACTGTTAAGTACTAGTACCCACCCTGGATGTTACCTACATCCAATCCTGCTCCTGCTCTTGTCCAGACTCGGGAACTCGTCCCTCGTCCTTGTCTACCATGTCAATGTGCGTGCAGCTGCTGGCTATTTTCCTGAACGGCCACGGCCATCTACTGTCTTCCGACCGACTAGGGAGCGGTGGCAAGACGAGCCCGACTCGAGATTGTGCGTACTTACCAACGAAACCACCACGCATACGAGCAGAGTGTCGCGACTGTGTGTGGGTGGGATAACGAAATCGAGTTGAACCGGGCTGTGGGATCTGGTGTGTGCTGTGAGTAGCGCCCGCGCGGAGGTGCATGGTATACGCTACGTATGGGTACGGTCGTCCGCGGAGCTAGCAGAGAGGAGCTTGAGGAGGCGCCTGCGCTAGGCTAGGGGATGAGCAGCTCGCAGGCTGGCAACTGCCTAGGTCCCTGAGTGGGAGATCCAGAGAGCTCGAAAAGCCAAGTTGACGTCCACGAGAACTTGACTCATATCTGTAGCGGCGAGTCAGTCACCGAAGGTGTTGAAGGAGAGAAATAGGGCAGGGTAATATATTTTTTGGCCCTTGTAAGATATGTATTATACTTTCCGCCCTCCAGGGTATATATCTTACACAGTATTAAACATGTTTTATATTACATCATAAGCAAAATTTGTCCCCGCAGGCAGGAGCAGTCAGATTGAGGTAAATCTCGCAAAATAGACTAGAAAAAATCATCAACCGACCAATCACCAGCCTTTCCCTTTGGCTGAGAAGAAGATGGCTGAATAGTGGGCACTGTTGGGCCTTTGACAGTGACGTTCTTGAGCATATCTTGGAGTTTGGGGTCGGTGAGGCTGTACTTGGCAATGTCAAAGCCAACGGAGGTGCGAATGATAATCGTGGAGCGATCCTGGAGGTTGTCGTCAATGCGGCCTTCCCATTCGTGGTTTCCTTGGTCGGGTATTGCTTTGTTGACGGCCTCGAGCAGCGTGGCAAGATTGACTTCTTCCCCAGAATTGATGAGGTTAGAGCGGGCCTCGAGCAAGGAATGCTCTTGCATGAAGGTGATCATGATGGGCTGGTGGTGAACAGGTGCGGGTGACAGCCGCGCGTCCCATACAGTACCAAATATATTACATCCAGCTTTGACCCCCTCGTTGTAAGATATGTATTATACATGTATTATACATGTATTATATTCAAAGTATTAAACACATATATAACTTACCCTGCCCTAGAGAGAAAGAAAGAACGTTTGCTATTTTATTTACTTACATAAGTAGCAGGCAGGATCGGACCAAGCGGCTTGGCCGACCCAAGTCCTTCATCCCGTCGCGCACGCGCGCAACCCTAGACAATGTCGCGTCAGGCCAATCTACCCTCAGGAGCCGCGAGCGAACTAGAGAAGCACATGGATGCTCCCTTCTCACCTGACCTTGACCTTGTTTGTCAATGTGTAGAGCAGCCGCCGCCCTAGGCCCACCGTCCTAATTTTCTACGAACACCGAACACCCCATCATCACCACCGTCCACGTCTCTGCTCGACTGTGACTCCCGCTGCTGCTGCTGACCCTGTCTAGCCAGCACCCTACGCTCCTTCAACCAACTATACCTACTGTCTTTTCCTGTCTTTTCTCCCGGCGCCAGCTATCCCACATACTCGTACCAAAGCAATGCCCCACCCGTTCTCCTTCTCCCGGCTGGCCATCCTCACCCTCACCCTCGGCCTCTTCGTCGGCAGCCTGACGGGCGGCGCCTCCGCCCAGGCGACGGGCATCGCCGACCTCCCCGACTGCGCTGCCGACTGCGTCAGGACGTCCGCTACGGCGGCGAACTGTGCCTTGTGCGTCTCTCTCCCCTCGTATGATTCGTCCGGCATTGACGTAGTACGAAACGAATACCCACTTATATATAGGACCGACGTCCCCTGCCTATGCTCGACAGGCTTCTCCCCCGCGGTACAGCAGTGCGCTGTACCCGTGTGCGGCTTTGGCGATCGGAGCACGATCAGCGGGGTCTTGAGGGAGATGTGCGAGAGTCGTGCGTGTTTTCTTTTTTCTTCTTCCTTTCTCCTCCTCCTCCTCCTCCTCCTGGACCGCACCCTCTCCCTTCCCTCTTCCCTCCCTGCGAGCCCCCTCGATCCATACCCAACCGCATCATCACCCGCCCACCTGCCTCTTCTATTCCCCTCCTTCGTCTTTCGTCTTTCGTTGTCTTCCCCGCTCCCGAAACTAACCCCCTTCTCACAGAAACCGCCCCCACCTCCCAGCCCCCCACCACCTCCTCTTCCCCTCCCACCACTACTCCCAACTCCGCCCCCGCCCCCTCCGCCTCCTCAACCACCACCATAACCAGGACGACCACGCCCCCCTCCCCAGCCTCCTCTCCCACCAGCACCCCTGCGTCCGGGGGTGCGAACGCTAGTACCACTTTAGGTGCGGGAGGAGGAGGGGTGACGGGCAGGAGCTCGAGCAGCACGAGCGCGAGTCCGAGCAGCACCACGGTGGTTGTGGCGACGGTTGTGCTGCCGCAGACGACCGCGCTGGGCGGGGCGGGGAGTGTTAAACTGGGGGGAGGGGGA